>LBNU01008619.1:42970-80595 GCA_014162995.1 Artemisia annua | reverse complement strand
CCTTGGGGGCACTGTTATATTATGAAATTCCGCGGTTATATTGATACTATGATTGTGGTTAACGTTTGCATGTCATGAGCTTAGCATCATCAACAATGTTATATGCACAGGGATGCCTCTATACATTGGTTGTTACCTTGATTTCCCGATATTAGCATATGCTGCTCATATCTTATGATTAAACCTTGTGCTCAACTTTATATTTTAAACCTATGGATTACACTCAACCTTTGTGTTGACTTTTTAAGCATGTATTTTCAGGTATTAATGATATTAATGTTTAGCTTGGCATGATGACGATTTGGGCGTGGAGGAGTGGCTAAGGCTGGAAAGGCGATTCTGTCAAGGCAGCTTAACTACTTTCACTACCTTATTTTGCATGTCATTCGTAAAACTTTTTTGTGTCTTTTACTATTTCCGCTGCTAAACTTTGTCTATTTTCCGCTGCAAACTCTATTTACTTTTTCCGCTGCTACTTTGACTTAAGAGTCCTTGTACTCAAAACGGTTTGTAATTCGAATGATATGTTTTGTCACATTTATAAACGTCCCGAGTCGTGGTCGTTAGCTATAAATGTGCTTGGTTTCTATTTGCGTAATACCCTCAGCACGATAGCTGCCATATTTGAGTTGGGGGTGTTACAATAAAAACATGCAATAAACAAGATTAGGAAAGTTTGATGATCCTTACAATGTTTGTAAGTTGGAACATGGCTAGGAGGTGAACAAGGAGACCCAAATGACTTCCAATTTAACCCAAATTAGCTTATAATTAACCCAAAACACTTGTAAATGCAACCCAACTAACTTGATCTTCAAAAATTTTGTAAGAAAAGTGTTTGTGTGTGTGTGTTGTGCTCGGCCAAAGAAGAGAAGAAGCAAGAGATATAAGATTTAGGGTGAGGTGAAGTAACTAGTTAAAGATGAATTTTGGATATTCGATTTGGATAATAGCATGCACCTTGGTTAATAATGTGTTTAAGGGATAATAAGAAGGTTTGCATGTGCTCATTTGAGGGGGAGCGTAGGTGGCCGGTTCTAAGGGGAATCCTAGGAGGGGGAAAGTATAATTTTACTCCTCGTTGGTATATCGTGTGTCGGTTTAGGCTTAAATGCAACCGTTACGTCCCGGTTTGACGTTTTTGGACACGAATACGTAAAATAAAGTTTTTAGCCACGGTTTTGTCAGAAAAGTAATAAAATGAGTTTACTGACTCAAAAATATATTTACTTGACCTTTTTCACAATTACTGTGGTGTCGGTTCGCGTGCGGCGTTGTTTTTCAGAAAATACCGAGAAACTCTCAGTAAATTACGAAACTTGTCAGTAACTATCCGAAATGGATTAATTTGTGTTTACTGACAAAAATAAACTTTTTCAGTAGTCACTGTAAGCTACAGTGTACAAAACAGTTCCCGAAATCATGCAGAAATGTGCAGAAACATGCAGAAATGTGCTAAAATGCATATAACGTTCAAAGTGAATATAATAAATAGAAATTTATTATATAATTTAGTTTATGAAAAATACCATTTGTCACAGTCTCCCCTCCTTAGGGGAAATCCGTCCCGGATTTCAGTTCAAGCCGTTCGATGAGTTCGAAAAGAGATGTGGATATTTACGCTTGATTTCGTCCTCTCGCTCCCAAGTGAACTCGGGACCTCTGCGAGAGTTCCAGCGGACCTTCACGATTGGGATACGACTCTGCTTCAGTCGTTTAACTTCCCGGTCCATAATCTCAATAGGTTCCTCGACAAAATTCAACCTTTCGTCGACTTGGATCTCTTCCAAAGGAATAGCAGAATCATCGTCAGATAGGCACTTTTTCAAGTTACAAACATGAAAAACATTGTGCACAGCGCTGAGTTCAGAAGGTAATGCGAGTCGATAGGCTACCGGCCCGACTCTGGCAAGAATCTCAAAAGGTCCAATATAACGAGGGTTCAGCTTCCCGCGTTTACCAAATCTGATCACGCCTTTCCATGGCGAGACCTTCAGCATCACTTTGTCACCCACTTGAAACTCAAGGGGCTTTCGCCTCTTGTCAGCATAACTCTTTTGGCGATCACGAGCAGCTTGCATACGATTCTTGATCTGTACGATTTTCTCAGTAGTTTCGTGAACTAGATCTGGTCCAGTAAGTTGGCTTTCTCCGACTTCAGCCCAGCAGATCGGCGATCTGCACTTACGACCATAAAGTGCTTCGTACGGTGCGGCCTTGATACTGGTGTGATAGCTGTTATTGTAGGAAAACTCGGCTAAAGGTAAATACTTATCCCAGCCGTTTCCAAAATCAATAACGCACGCTCTGAGCATGTCCTCCAGTGTCTGAATAGTCCTCTCACTCTGACCATCAGTTTGAGGATGATAAGCCGTGCTCATATCAAGATCCGTTCCTAATGCATCCTGAAGCGATCTCCAAAAACTGGATGTAAAACGACTATCTCGATCAGAGATAATAGAAACTGGCACTCCATGCCTTGCCACAATTTCCTTTACGTATAGTCTGGCAAGCTTATCCATACTATCGTTCTCTCTCATAGGAAGGAAATGTGCAGACTTAGTGAGACGGTCTACGATTACCCAAATCGTGTCATAACCGCTCGATGTCTTTGGCAGTTTGGTAATGAAATCCATGGTTATCCGTTCCCATTTCCATTCTGGAATCTCTGGTTGTACCAATAAACCTGACGGCCTCTGGTGTTCAGCCTTAACCTTCGAACACGTTAAGCACATGCTGACGTACTTAGCTATATCCGCCTTCATGTTTGGCCACCAATATAGCTTCTTCAAGTCTAAGTACATCTTGTCAGCTCCTGGGTGAATAGAGTATTTGGACTTGTGCGATTCGTGCATAATCAGCTCACGAATTCCTCCGCACAACGGAATCCAACTTCTGTCTCCATAACACAAAACTCCATCAGACCTTTTTACGAAGCCATTCTCGCTTTCTGGCATACCGTAAATTTTCTCGTTTGGTCTGTTCTCTTCTTTCAGCGCTTCTATCTGTGCCTCAAGAATTTTCGCTGGAAGAGGGGAAACAATCGTCATCCCTAACGATCTTACTCTGAGTGGTTTGACCCTCTCCTTTCGACTAAGCGCATCGGCAACAACATTTGCCTTGCCCGGGTGATAACGAATCTCACAGTCATAGTCGCTAAGCAATTCTAACCATCGTCGCTGTCTCATATTTAGCTCCTTCTGGTTTAAAATATGCTGTAGACTTTTGTGATCCGTGTACACCACACACTTAGTACCGTAAAGATAGTGTCTCCATATGCGTAAAGCAAACACAACTGCGCCTAACTCCAAATCATGGGTCGTGTAATTCTTCTCATGAGTTTTCAGTTGTCGAGACGCATACGCTATCACCTTTTCTCTCTGCATTAACACGGCTCCCAGACCTTTGTGTGAAGCGTCGCAGTAAACGACAAAATCTTCACTACCCTCAGGTAGGGCCAAAATAGGTGCACTGCACAACCTTTCTTTAAGGAGTTGAAAAGCTTCTTCTTCAACATCTCCCCAGTTGTACTTCACATTCTTTTGGGTTAATACAGTTAAAGGCTTAGCTATCTTGGAGAAACCTTCGATAAACCTTCGGTAATAGCCGGCGAGTCCTAAGAATTGGCGTACCTCTGTGGGTGTCGTAGGTGTCGCCCAATCTTTGATTGACTCAATCTTGGCTGGATCCACGTGGATTCCTTGACTGTCAATCACGTGACCTAAGAATTGTACCGTAGATATCCAAAATTCACACTTCGAGAATTTGGCATATAGCTCTTCCCTCTTTAATAACTCTAAGATTAGCTTGAGGTGTTCCTCGTGCTCTTTCTCATCTTTAGAGTATATCAAGATGTCATCAATGAACACAATAACGAACTTATCCAAGTACGACTTACACACTCTATTCATGAGATCCATGAATACTGCGGGTGCGTTAGTTAAGCCGAATGGCATGACTTGGAATTCGTAATGGCCATATCGAGTCCTGAATGCCGTCTTCGGGATATCCTCCTCCCTGACTCGAAGTTGATGATAACCTGATCTAAGATCGATCTTGGAGTAAACTGACGAACCCTGAAGTTGATCGAATAAGTCGTCGATTCTTGGAAGTGGGTATCGGTTCTTAATCGTTAGCTTATTCAGCTCCCGATAATCGATACACATCCTGAAGGATCCATCCTTCTTCTTAACAAACAGAACCGGAGCTCCCCAAGGCGAAGAACTCGGCCTGATAAATCCTTTTCCTGACAGCTCAGCCAACTGCTCTGACAACTCTTGCATTTCCGTAGGTGCTAGTCGATAGGGCGCTCGCGCTACCGGCGCGGCTCCTGGCACCAAGTCTATACGGAATTCAATTTGTCGAGCTGGCGGTAGTCCAGGTAAGTCTTCTGGAAAGACTTCCGGAAAATCCCTCACAATTGGCACATCTTCCAATCGCTTCTCTTTGGGACTCTTCTCTTTCTTCTCGGAGACGTGAGCTAGAAAGAGGTAGCATCCTTTCTCGATGTACTTCTGCATCTTCGTACACGAGATGATATTCAACCTTGACGAATGCGCACGATCACTTCGATCTCCCTCAATGACGAGAATCTCGTTTCCGTAAGGTACTCTGACGATCTTTTCATCACAGACGATGACGGCATGGTATCTCGATAACCAATCCATCCCTATGATGACGTCAAAACTACCTAACTCTACTGGCATGAGATCGATATTGAAAGGGTGATTTAGCAAGTTTAGAGTGCAGCCTCTTATAATGGTATCTACTTTCTCTACATTCCCATTAGCTAGTTCTACGTCAAAGACGTTATCTAAGGTGGTCGGGGCAATACCAAGTATATAGCTAAATGCAGTCGACACAAAACTTCTCTCTGCTCCCGTATCAAACAAAATCGATGCATAGCGATTATTTAAAAGGAACGTACCCGTCACCACATTCGGGTCGTTCTGAGCTTCCCTCCTGCCAACAGCATAAACTCTGGCAGTAGCTCCTCCTCCATTGCCCTGATTCTCAACACTACCAGCTGTCATCTGGTTGTTACCACCATTTCCTTGATTTCTGGGCTTCTTGCACTCACTCTTATAGTGACCCTTCTCACCACAACCAAAACAGGTTACCTCTGCCTTACGGTTGTTGGGTGGTGCAGCTTGAGCAGTAGCTAGGGATCTAGACCGACAGTTCTTGGCCATATGCCCCACTCTCTGGCAATTACGGCACTTAACTGTACACTCTCCCCGATGATGTAGCTTGCAGCGGTTACAGAGAGGTGCGTCCCCTACGTACTCTCTCTTCTCAGACGTACCAGCTGCATATGCCTTAGCTACATTCTGCTTCTTGTGCTGAGATTGACCACTGTTACTCCTAGCATGATTCTCCCACTTTCTCTTGTGGTCATTGCTCTTCTCTGGAGTTTCTTCCAATAGCTGGTCCATCAGCTTGTTCGCTATTTCCATAGTCTCATGCAGATCCTTAGCCTTGGAAGTAGTCACACTTCCCTTAATCACTTGAGGCAATCCTCCCACATACCTCTCAAGCAACCTGGTCTCAGTCTGAACCATTTCTGGGCACAACAACACTAGCTCTTGAAACCTCTGGTTATAAGCAGCCATGTTGTTATTCTGTACCTTCAGGTTCCAGAACTCAACTTCCAACTTCATCACCTCATTACGTGGGCAGTACTTCCTGAGTACCATTTCCTTGAAATTCTCCCACGACATGGCATAAGCAATCTCAATACCAGCTGACTTCTTGTAGTTGTTCCACCAGGTCAAAGCAGCATCCATGAGAGTGAAAGATGCGTACTTAACCCGATTCTCTTCACTACAGCCACTGATATGGAACACAGTCTCTAACTTCTCAATCCATCTCAACAATCCAATGGCTCCCTCTGTTCCTCTGAATCCTCCTTCCATCACCTTCTTGAATTCATTGTAGGAACAGCCACGATTGTTGGTGGGTGGTCTTGAAGTTTCAGTGTTAGTTGTTGAGTTGTTTACTGCAGCGAGTGCGGCGGCTACTCGATCACTGACTAGCTGATCAAGTGTGGCATGGTTCACTGCTGGCGGATTTGTCGCGGTCCTGGGTGGGACTGCATCCTCAGCAACTCTTCCACGTGTAGCCCTTGCCGGAATGGCATTTTCCGCAGTTCTGCCTCGCGCAACTCTCGCTGGAGTCGGTGGGTTAGCAGTTCTTCCTCGAGTAGATCTGGTTGACCTTCGCTGAGGTGCCATTTATCTGCATCACAAAAGATGGCGATAAATGAGATCTTGTGTATGGATAAGAATGTCACATGAATATGTAAATATCATAGACACGATGCAAGGGTAAAGTCAACAAATAGAGGAAGCGAACAATCGAATAGATAAACTAAGCTTGTTATATTCATAAATCAAATCTGAAGTTCACAAAATTACAAGCTAGTTTAGAATGTCGTCACTAACTGATGACTCATCAGTTTAGTGGAAAATACAAGATCCTACGAAACTAAACTAAGAACGATCGCGCTCGGCACGCATCTGATCAAATGCTGCTGTCATCCCTCCAATGGCAGCCTCCAAATGAGTCACACGAAGTCTGAGCTCGGCGTTCTCTGCCATCACTGCTCCAATCATGTACTCAGCAGTCTCAATCCTCTGCCACTGAGCACGCTCAGAACCTCGAGCTCTACCAGGCATCCTATAAGTCTGGTGATGACCACTCCTCAAGTCCCTCACCTGAGCTCCCAACACTCCGAGCTCTCTACCATGCATCCTCTCAAAAGCCTCAAACCTAGCCTAGAGTCCAACTCTCTCCCTACGATCACCATAAAACTCCTCAAACAATACACAAGCAGCCATGTCAATCGTACCAACACGCCTCTCTATCCTCTGCAGGCGGTCAGACTGCTACAACCTCTGAATCTGATCAGAATGAACCTCCAACAATAAATCCTGATTAGCTAACTGCACATGTATCTCTTGTATGGCAGTCAGCTCCTCACCCATATCTGGTGAATCTGGATGTAGTGATACTTCCTGTGAGGACGGTGGGGAAGGTATCGGTGAAGTAGGTGGCATGAATGGAGGTGTGGACGGAGTATACTCTGGACTGGCGGCCTGAACAGTAACACATGGAATGTCTACCCACTGAGCAACCCCTGAACTCTGTACCTGAGCATCCCTGGAGCTCTGTCCGATCTCAAATACACCCTGAACATCCTCCATAACACCCTTGCCATTAGCTGGCACATCTCTCCCTAAATCACCATCAATTTGCATATCACCATCAGTAGGCTCAACCGGTGCTGTCTCAACCTGAACCTGTACTGAATCAACTGCTGGATCCTCCATCGGATCCTCATCCTCAACAGAATAGGATGATACAGATCTCCGTAATCGCTGACGTGGCGGAGAACAATCTGGAGATGAAACCGGTGAATCAACTGGAGTAGGGGTATCCGTATAACCATAACGAGACCTCAGATGTGGTGATATCAAAGATGAAAGTCTGATAGTTTGATCACTCGGACATACTGACATGCAAGCTGTACGCTGAATGGTAGAAGTCTCAGCAGCTGAAGTACTCTGATCATGCTGTGAGAGTGAGTAGTGAGCAGGAGATAAATGATGAGCTGAAGTAAAGCGAGGTAAAAATGGTGAAACTGATGCTGGAGCTGTGTGTGTGGACTGAGTAGTAGCACTGATAACTTTCATAAGCGGGTTATCCGCAAATGAAACTGGCTGACGGGAAGGAGATGAGTGTCCAACGGATAAGATAGGCTCCACAACATCGAACTGACGAGACATGGTCTGTGACAAATACGGTGCGGTATGTGTAAGTATAAAGAAAATACTTATATTATATATGTTAAGTAAATACTAACAGTACAGTATAACACTTAAACATATAAAGCAAAGCTCATATAAATCATGGCAAATGAAGTAGACAGGCATCTGGCGGTCATAAGAAGCGTTTTTATAAAAATGGTTATAGTTTAGGTTTTTAATTTACCTAGTTCTCTATAACCTAGGCTCTAATGCCAATCTGTAACACCCCCAAAAATATGGATTTCGCGGAAGCATACAAGAATTTGGGGTGCTACGAAATAGGAATCACAACACAAGATAAAGAGAACGGAGTAGAAATCCGTTAAGTTATATTACATAATTATGAAGTCAAATGTAATACATAAGTTCAAGTTTTATAAAATAAGGCCCAGTTACACGACTGTCCCATTGTTTTCAGAGTAACGCTTGTGTAAAAACACTTAAGATTCTTATGACCTCGCCATGCACTGCCATCAACATAATCATACTTTAAGCACCTGAAAAACATGCTAAAAGTCAGCTAACGCTGGTGAGTCTATAGGTTTAAATTAAATAGCACATATGGACCATAGCAATAATCAGCAAGTATACACTAAACCCGTATGCAACACTAAGCTCAACCACCGAACTAGACAAGAATGCCAAAGGCATTAAATATAATATAAGTGCCCGCGAGTGATAATCCCCAGTCACTCGGCGAAAGGTCGTCATGGTATACGTTCGCCTTGACCACAGTACGGCCAACCGAACGGAGGAGTCACCCTCAATAGATCTATTTATATCATACGCGTTTCCCAGCAGGAATTGACGGTGTTGATAATGGGCAAATGGGATTCAAGCAAACTTAGGTTTCCGCATACTAGTGTATAAAAACAAGTTCAGTTTCCGTCCATGAAAACAGTTTTGCATGTTTCTCACCCCAAGGTTTATAAAACAGTACTTATAAGAAAATGGGGCTATAAACTCACCTTAAAAGATAGCAATCCGCTAGTCAATAAGTAAATAGTGCAACCGCTCCGACACGCGACCTAGGTAAGTAGGGTATGTCTTAGTACAACGTTCATGTGTTAAGTGTTCAACTCTTTTAAAAAGGTTTTTACGTTAAGTGTTACCATGTGCTTGTGTATTTCTTGCTTGTTGTGTGGTACGTAAGTTTCAAAAGTAATTCATTAGAATAGCTCGTCTCAATGGCTCGTGGCGATGGTGAATGGTGTGAAGGTGTGTAACGGAACATCCGTTTATTGCTTTCATCGTCTTAGTACGTAGTAATATATATATAAATTGCTTATATATATATTAAATAGAATGATAGTAGTGTTAAAGTATTTAATTAATTTAGTTTATAATTAATTAAATATACTCGGGAAACATTTATGAAATTTATATTTGTGAAGAAGTATTATATTATAAATATATTTTATTATTTATAATATAATCAAATATTAAGTCCTTATATATATATATATACTTGAAATTTAGAAAAGTATATATAAAGGTAAGTATTTTGTAAAATACTCTAAGTGTTATAATTTTTGGAAATTTGGGCATGACCCGTTTGTTTGTTAAACGTTTCCATTTTCTCAAGTGTTGCAAATTCTCAATTTATTTACTAGTCACTTTGTACGTAAGTTTAGTACGTAAAAACTATATTATTCGTTATATATATAGTTATTGTTTTTAATCCGTTCTACGTTATAAAAATAGTCTCCGAAAGTCTAAATATATGTAAAAACTCGTTTTCGTCATCCGAAATATTTATTGGGCTTAAGTTTCACTATTGGGCCCGTTAACCCAATATTAGTCCAAAACTATATAATACGGTTTTAGTTACGTTTAATATATCGTTATATATCGAATTTAATTTTTACACATCCGATAATAATTTTTGGTCAAAAAGTCAAAGTTGGAAAAATGCTCCATTGGGCTCGGCCCAACTGCCAACGAGCTCAATAATGGGCTCATTGGGCCCAATAACCAATTTAATTTGTTAAATTTTCATATATCTTTTATATTTAAACATAATTAACTCTTTTAATTATGTTTGATCCTCAAAACACAAAGTTTAGTCAATATTATTTTTATACACTTAAAAATAATATAATTCGACTATAATAAATCATTTTCACCAAAAATTACATTTTTAACTAATTATTTATAATTAGTTAAGGTTACTTAAATATGTATTTACTTATAATCCTTCAAGTAAAACTTCCACCAATTCACCACTTGAGCCAAAATTTTATATTTTTCAAAACCCGAATAATTTCTTATTTTTGTTTAGCCGAAATATATATATACACATATAAGTGTATATATCGTCTTAAACTCGCGTAATTAGTGTAAATCACATTTGTACCACCAAATTAATACCACAAGCAACAATATTTACCACACAAGCAAGAAATATACATATGAACTAGTAGCATTTAATGTGGTTAAATTTACATGCATGCAAGACATATATATATAAACTTGTCAACTTAACAAAATATATGTATTTAGCACTTGGTAACACCTTAGATCATCATAAAAACATGCAAAACAAGATTAGGAAAGTTTGATGATCCTTACAATGTTTGTAAGTTGGAACGTGGCTAGGAGGTGAACAAGGAGACCCAAATGACTTCCAATTTAACCCAAATTAGCTTATAATTAACCCAAAACACTTGTAAATGCAACCCAACTAACTTGATCTTCAAAAATTTTGTAAGAAAAGTGTTTGTGTGTGTGTGTTGTGCTCGGCCAAAGAAGAGAAGAAGCAAGAGATATAAGATTTAGGGTGAGGTGAAGTAACTAGTTAAAGATGAATTTTGGATATTCGATTTGGATAATAGCATGCACCTTGGTTAATAATGTGTTTAAGGGATAATAAGAAGGTTTGCATGTGCTCATTTGAGGGGGAGCGTAGGTGGCCGGTTCTAAGGGGAATCCTAGGAGGGGGAAAGTATAATTTTACTCCTCGTTGGTATATCGTGTGTCGGTTTAGGATTAAATGTAACCGTTACGTCCCGGTTTGACCTTTTTGGACATGAATACGTAAAATAAAGTTTTTAGCCACGGTTTTGTCAGAAAAGTAATAAAATGAGTTTACTGACTCAAAAATATATTTACTTGACCTTTTTCACAATTACTGTGGTGTCGGTTCGCGTGCGGCGTTGTTTTTCAGAAAATACCGAGAAACTCTCAGTAAATTACGAAACTTGTCAGTAACTATCCGAAATGGATTAATTTGTGTTTATTGACAAAAATAAACTTTTTCAGTAGTCACTGTAAGCTACAGTGTACAAAACAGTTCCCGAAATCATGTAAAAATGTGCAGAAACATGCAGAAATGTGCTAAAATGCATATAACGTTCAAAGTGAATATAATAAATAGAAAGTTATTATATAATTTAGTTTATGAAAAATACAATTTGTCACATCTATCATAACTCATTTTGGACGTGCTAGGGCAGCATTTCACGCTATAAATAGGAGCTCAAAACGGAGGAAAAACAACAACACAACAACAACAAATAATCTTGATCATAGAAGCAGTTAGTAGTGGTTTGTACCAAAACCACTAGCTAAGTAGCAAGAACCACACTTGGAGAACCACTTGGAGCTCGAATACTTTCGGTATAATTCGTTATAATGCTAGAAGTACTTGTGTACTCGTTTAACTTTATGAATAGTATGGAGTAGTAACTTTATGTTTGTTTGAGGCACTTGAGCCATGTTTGTTATGAGATTAATATCATGAATAATGAATTTATGTTACTTGCATTTAATATGTCATTGTTTAGTATCTTATCGTTTGTCTTGATTGATCATAGTGATTGCCTAAAGGTCGAAAGATTCAATCATGTTGGTTATATTATGAATTGTCTGTCTATAACAACTCATTGCTATGCTTGTGAGAATTGCTTAGTTAAACAAATGATAACCTTGACTATGACACGTTTAATGGCTAGTCTTATGTCTAACGGCTTTACTAGAGGAAATGCATGTTACATACTTCATACTTGGACCACACTTTATGCATTCTGTGTATCTAGAATCGAAGGCCGAAAGGAGATTCTTTTATATAGGATAGATATACTAGTTAACGTGATCTACCATCATGTTTTACTTTTATGCATTGTACATGTAACTTCTGTGATACCTCTCATGATTCTCATGTGTTCTGCCTTAAATAAACATACTTTTAATATAAATTGGGAAAACATTTCAAAGAACTTAAATCCAACAAAAACAGTTTTAATGATAAGTGACAATCATTGGAATCTAATTTTGTTACCTATAACTAGCAATAAGAAACAACATCCTCTCTTGAGACGACCTGGTCTTACCTCAAACCTTTGCTATAAACGGGGGTTATACTTTTACCCATGTGTTTTGTGTATTAAGGAAATGGTGAAACTGGTTTAATAAATATAAAGCTTTCGAAACACATCAAACACCCATACTCATATTCACATGTCTTCAGAAACTCAAATCATGGTCATGTGTGGAACAACCGGAACACAGTCTAGGTATTGTTCACGTGACCGTCATGAATCAGAAGTGGTTTATGAGAATGAACGAACTTGATAAGTTCAGGGACGCTGAAATAGGTCTTAGAAAAGGTGAAGATAATGTTAAGTCAGGACTTCTAATGGCAGAAAAGATTGGGCGATGATGATCAATGAACTTGGCTTGGATTGATTGTGCAGTACATTGAAGAGAGGTTGGAACTTCAAGAATCTTGGAACCACGTGGAACAATACATCGGAGCTTGAAGTTATCCAAACAATATGCCTTACAGGAGAAGACCCCAATGATCTACCGTTAAGGGGGATTGTTAGCTGTAGAAAAGTGTAAATTATTAGTATAAGGTCTTTCTTGTATTTATCTGATAATTTATGGTGTAATATACATTAAACGTGGTTTGTTTAGGTTAAGAGGCTCGTGACAACCTGTAGTCACGAGGCCAATCGTTTGGTTACGAGACTTCCTTGTAGTCTCGTAACATTTATGTATTTGGTTATAAATACTCTCCACCTCATTCATTATGAAGTGTGTGTCACTATTATAAAGTTCCGAGAGTCACCATACCTTTCTCTCTTCAATTTAAGTTTATCAAATGTGCACCTATTCTTTCTCTAGATTAATATTTAACATCATGTTATACTTGATTATTGGATAACATCCCACCAACAACTTGTAGTTTTCAAATTAAAAATGAGAAATTTTAATAAAGCCGCACAGTTGTTTAATCGCAATGGATTATTTTGATTTTGATTTTTTTTGGGGTTTTTGGTCCTGTCTAAAACGTTGTATCAAACTTTATTTTTTGTCTATTAGGCTATTGCCAGCAAGAGTAGCAATGAGGATGGCAAGGAGTCTTCACGGCGGAATGCTTGCTGAGAGGTGGAGTCTTAACGGTGGCAAGGTGTACCAAAGGTGAAGTGTTCACCACATATGGAAACATGAAGTGGTGCGCCTCATGTGTTTTTATCAGTTTTATTATTTGGTTTGCGAGTATCTAGGGTCTTTAGTGGGTATATTTGTATAAAAGTGAATATTTTAATGAAAAGTGAGAGAGGGGTGATTATTGGAAGTGAAAAGTGAAAGGAAGTGGGGGGGAAAGAAAAAACTAATGTAACGCTGAGCTGAAAGGTAAAATTTGTATAACTGCTGGAAGTAGTCTTAAGAGTTGGGGGTACGCTTGTGCCGTTCGCTTGCGCCAAGCTACCAGCCTAGAAAATAGAACGGCGCACCGTACCGAACCTCGTGTCGTTCTTTCTCGCGCCGTTCAAACCGCACCACGCCATTTTATTTTTTTCTCCTTTTCTGACCGTTGCATTTGAATAAAAAGGGAGCGTTTGGTATGTAACGGTAATATTACCGTTTGTTCAGTTTTTGAACCAAAAAAAAAAAATAATAAAAAAAATAAATAAATAAATAAAATAAAAATCGCATAAATTAACTATAAATAACCCCTTAAATTTTAACAAATCACACACACTTCCAACACATATTATTAACCAAAATGAATCCCAACTCACCATGGATTAACAACATGCTCAATGACCCATCGAACCAAATGACGGGCGCGTCTTCAAATCCGGGCTCGTCTTCGAATCCATACAATCAATCGCCTTACTTTCCTACCTTTCCAACAAACCCATACATGAATCCCGAAGAATAAAATACTATTTAGTCAATGGAAAATGCAACAATATCAACAAATTACTCAACAACATCAACAACAAAACCAAGGTACCGCTTCACAACCAAATTCCGACCATGCATCCTATCATCTACGAGACAAAGACAACGACGAAGTGGAAGGGGAAGAAGAAGATGAAGACGAGGTGATCCCGACTCCGACGAAGACGAAGACGACGACGAAGGGGAAGGGGAAGACGAAGAAAACCACCGAAACGCAAGGTGGTACTCGAGCTCGTAACGTGTGGAACCAAGATGAGGAGTTGCTTTTGGCGGAGTGTTACATTCAAATATCCGAGGATCCAAAAAGAGGTGCGGGTCAATCAAAGGAAATGTTTTTGTATAGAGTTCTTGACGTATACAATTTGGAAGCCGAAAGAAAAGATTGGACTATTCGTACCAAGAATATGTTGACGGGAAAATGGACTCCAATGAACAAAGAGGTGGCCAAGTGGAATTCGTTAGTGAATGAAACAAGCGTTATGAGTGGGGAGAATGATCAAGATTTTATGGCGAGGGTGCATTGTTTGTATAAATCGGTGTCGGGTATAGAGTTTAAACACATGAAAGCTTAGACCTTTTTGAATGACAAGCACAAGTGGAAAAATCCCGAATCGACATTGGCAAGGCGAAATCGTCTTCGGGTTACGGAGGAGGAACCCGAGCATTTTGGACATGACGCGTTGCCACGACCTGACGGCATGCACCGGATTTCTAAGAGTCAACGTTTGTCATACTCGACCGCTAGTTCCGGTTCAAACCCGGCATTGTTTCAAGAAATGATGCAACAACAAATCGAGTTAGAGCGCAAGGCAAAGCTGGATGTTATCGAACGAGAGTCACTCGCGAGAGTTACTTTATATGAATCTCAAAGGATTGCCGAGGAGATGCGAGTGCTACAAATGGAAACAAACAAGATGGATCCGGTCAACGCGGCGTCGTGAAAGCCCAACAAGCACTAATCCGGGCAAAGTATCCTACCAACGAGGATTATGTTTTTATTTCTATGTTTATGTATTAGTTTTTATTTTTATGCAACTTTTTTTAAAATTAATGAAATGTTTGTGTGTTTTTTAATTTAATGAAGTTTATTTGTTATTTTATTGTTTTATATAAATAAAAGAAAAAAAATGGAGAATGGCACCACTTTTATGGTGCCAACGGTAACGGCACACGATGTGGTGTCAAAAGTTTTCTGGTGCCGTTCTGTGTTTTATTGACGTGAAACCACTTTTTGAGAACGGCACCACTGTACCCACTTCTGAATTTTCTATTTTAAATCACAATGGGCCACGACATTTGTGGGGGGCTGCTAATCTACTTTTTAACTCGTATAATTAACACGTCGAATAAAAAAAGGCAGTATATAGAAAAGTCCTAGTAATCTTTTCAAACATATAATAAAAGAGTTAAGATCATTTGAGGACAAAACTTTATTTACATACAAAGGGACTAATCTCCACCATCCATCTTCCCTCCATCTTTATTTGATCTAATGGATGAGATTAATCCCAACAATTTAAAAAACCCACTTTCATCCTTTTTTTTCAAATATTAATATCTTTCAAACCGTTAATCATTAAGCGAAAAAAAATATACCGTTACGACGAGCATTTAATTATCTTTCTATAGACAGGCAATTTGATATACTTTCGACAATTTTTTTTTTTTCGTTTTTTTCACGTTTTTTTTCCTGGCCGAAAAAAATATCACATGTGATATTACATATCACATGTGATATGTAGTATCACATGTGATATATCACATGTGATATTACATATCACATGTGATATTACACTAATATCACATGTGATATTACACATCACATGTGATATTACACTAATATCACATGTGATATGTAATATCACATGTGATATATCACATGTGATATTACATATCACATGTGATATGTAATATCACATGTGATATTTTTAAACGTGAAAAAAATGATTTTTTTTCTTTTTTCGAAAGTATATCAAATTGCCTGTCTATAGAAAGGTAATTAAATGCTCGTCGCGATGGTGTAATTATTTTCGCTTAACGATTAACGGTTTAAGATATATTTAAATTATAAAAAATGGATGAAATATTAAAATGCTTTTAATCTCAACCATTAGATCAAATAAAGAGGGAGGGAAGATGGATGGTGGGGATGAGTCCCTTGGTATGTGAGGAATCTTTGGTTTCTAAAATAACTCGATTCATAATAAAAAACCAAAAATTTCAATATAAAAAGCCAACCAGTAATCTTTTCTTGACTTTAAATATTACGTATTACAACCAAAACCATATATATAAACACAATTCAACATTCGAACATTCCCACCTTTGTTGAACTCGTCCAACCAAATTTCCGGCAATGAAATGTTTCCATTTCAGCACAGGCGACAACAACAAACGACCAACAACAACCTCAAACGACACCAACATCTTATCACGTTCATCTACACGTGCTTCATGGGCACGTTCCTTAAGTATCACGTCAACTAGCTTCGAAACAAGTCGTAGGTCGGAATTTGATGATTCCAATACTGAGGACATGAATTCTGACATGATGTTGTCTTGTAAACGTGCTAATGATTTACGTGTGTTTAAGTTTGCTGAGCTGAAAGCAGCTACAAAAGGGTTTAGTAGATCGCTTGTGATTGGTGAAGGTGGGTTTGGTTGTGTTTATAGAGGTGTTGTTATGGCTGCTGATGATGTTGATGATGGTGGTGATGGATGTTTGGATGTTGCTGTGAAGCAGCTAAGTCGTAATGGATTCCAGGCATGACTTTTTTCTTACCCTTTTATCCTTTCTAGTTTAAGAACACAAACCATGGTGGATCTTGTGATATCCATGTAATTTTGGAGACTTGTTTTTTTTTTTTTTTTTAGATGAACCGGTGAAAAAAAAACTGTGTTTTTTAGTTATTACTTATTAGTTTAGTAATAGGTATTAAGTACACTCAAAGAAATTTGTGCACATCTCTAATCTTTTACAGTAGTTCTGAGATAATTTACTTAAGAACACAATCCGAAACAACCTCTTACATAGTCAAACACGAAATGATTATCTAATTATCACATATAGTTAGAAATCTCGTTGAGCTTTGTTTTGTTACAACCACTCATTATTATAAAAGTAAAAAAAATAAAAAAATAAATTAAAGGGTTGGAGTTTACTAGTCTAAAGAGAACATTGTGTATAAGTTACTACGAGTAATAAATATCGTGATGGTGGTTGTGTACAAGTTAATAAATGGTTTCAGATACTCATAATGTAGTGGTTGAACCAAACAAATATGCATGGTAGTAATATAATACTAATAAAAGGAGACCAAACTTTATATGCTCATCTTTGGGGTCTAGTGATTTGTAAGTTACATTAAAGTGTTTTTTAGCTTTTTTCTGGATAAAAGTTTGATGTGTATAACACCACCTAGTGGTTTGTGTCACAAAAATAATTGAGCATTTGCTCAAATGTAAACATCAATATTTAACTTTTTGTTATTTAGTACTTCAAATTGATCCAAAGTTAGTAGTTTGTGTTTTTTTTATTTAAGAGTGTTTGTATCACAAAAATAATTGAGCATTTGCTCAAATGTAAACATCAATATTACAATAATTTTTTGTTGTTTAGGAGTGTACTTCAAATTCATCTACAGTTAGTACTTAGTAGATTTTGTACAGGAATTAAATTTGTGAAACATCCAATAAGTGTTTTTGTAGACATAATTATGTAAATTCCGGGCAAAAACGATGTCAATATTTGCCGGAATTAATACAAATGAAATCTAATACAAGTTGAGTTGTCTATAAAGTAGTTTCAGTATACGAGTGACCTGGATGAAAAAAGTTGAATAGTTGGGTGTTATCCGCATACATTATCCCCTAATATGTCTAAGATTGAGTGCATAAGTTCACATGTGTGAAACTTGATTAAAAAAAAAATGTATTAAGCGATTTCCAGCTAATTAGAAATCCAGGTTTCTTAGCATCTTTTGTGGTTGGTCACTTGGTATAAGATTTGTCATGGGGTGCCTTGTCAATTTTTAGCAAAAGTGTTGGACCATTAAAGTGTTNATACTTGTTACCCGATGAATGATACTTGTATTCACTTTATTATTACTAAACTCTATGAATTCACTCAACATTATTTGTTGACTTTTAGCATGTTTTATCTCAGGTCCGTAAGTACCTCAGCTTGGATGGGCCGCGCAAGGAAAGATTATCGATCAAAGATGGCTCATGTTGTTTTTAAATGTTTTTATGATGTACTAAAATGTTAAAGACTTTTATTGGTATATCTATGTATCTTTCAAACTTGTGAAGTAAACTTTTGGGACTTCATGTAAAATATAATAACCTTTTAAGGTTTATGTTTATTAAATATTTCTTGTATGAAACTTGTTTATTATGTTTGTACTATGTGATCGATATATAGCACCCCATGACCCTTCCGCTGCAAACCTGAAAATGGGGGTGTTATACAACGTTCGTCAAACTCGACCGCTAGCTCCGGTTCAAACCCGGCATTGTTTCAAGAAATGATGCAACAACAAATCGAGTTAGAGCGCAAGGCAAAGCTGGATGTTATCGAACGAGAGTCACTCGCGAGAGTTACTTTATATGAATCTCAAAGAATTACCGAGGAGATGCGAGTGCTACAAATGGAAACAAACAAGATGGATCCGGTCAACGTGGCGTCGTGAAAGCCCAACAAGCACTAATCCGGGCAAAATATCCTACCAACGAGGATTATGTTTTTATTTCTATGTTTATGTATTAGTTTTTATTTTTATGCAACTATTTTTAAAATTAATGAAATGTTTGTGTGTTTTTTAATTTAATGAAGTTTATTTGTTATTTTATTGTTTTATATAAATAAAAGAAAAAAAATAGGAGAACGGCACCATCTTTTTTGGTGTCAACAGTAACGGCACAGAATGTGGTGCCAAAGGTTTTCTGGTGCCTTTCTGTGTTTTGCTGACGTGAAACCACTTTTTGAGAACGGCACCACTGTGCCCACTTCTGAATTTTCTATTTTAAATCACAATGGGCCACGACATTTGTGGGGGGCTGCTAATCTACTTTTTAACTCGTATAATTAACACGTCCAATAAAAAAAGGCAGTATATAGAAAAGTCCTAGTAATCTTTTCAAACATATAATAAAAAACAAAAAAATTCGATATAAAAAACCAACCAGTAATCTTTTCTTGACTTTAAATATTACGTATCACAACCAAAACCATATATATATAAACACAAACATCATATTCAACATTCGAACATTCCCACCTTTGTTGAACTCGTCCAACCAAACTTTAACTTCCGGCAATGAAATGTTTCCATTTCAGCACAGGCGACAACAACAAACGACCAACAACAACCTCAAACGACACCAACATCTTATCACGTTCATCTACACGTGCTTCATGGGCACGTTCCTTAAGTATCACGTCAACTAGCTTCGAAACAAGTCGTAGGTCGGAATTTGATGATTCCAATACTGAAGACATGAATTCTGACATGATGTTGTCTTGTAAACGTGCTAATGATTTACGTGTGTTTAAGTTTGCTGAGCTGAAAGCAGCTACAAAAGGGTTTAGTAGATCGCTTGTGATTGGTGAAGGTGGGTTTGGTTGTGTTTATAGAGGTGTTGTTATGGCTGCTGATGATGTTGATGATGGTGGTGATGGATGTTTGGATGTTGCTGTGAAGCAGCTTAGTCGTAATGGATTCCAGGCATGACTTTTTTCTTACCCTTTTGTCCTTTCTAGTTTAAGAACACAAACCATGGTGGATCTTGTGATATCCATGTAATTTTGGAGACTTGGTATTTATTTATTTATTTATTTATTTATTTATTTATTGGTTAAATTTGTGCACATCTGTCACTTTTAGTTCTGAATCCATCCGTTTTAAAAAATGTAAATGATCATCTTTTAAAATCTAATGGCAAAAATATTTACTTAAGAACACAATCCGAAACAACCTCTTACATAGTCACACACGAAATGATTATCTAATTATCACATATACTTAGAATCTCGCTGAGCTTTGTTTTGTTACAACCACTCATTATTATGAAAGTAAAAAAAAGGGTTAGAGTTTACTACGAGTAATAAATATCGTGATGGTGGTTGTGTACAAGTTAATAAATGGTTTCAGATGCGCATAATGTAGTGGTTGAACCAAACAAATATGCATGGTAGTAATATAATACTAATAAAAGGAGACCATACTTTATATGCTCATCTTTGGGGTCTAGTGATTTGTAAGTTACATTAAAGTGTTTTTTAGCTTTTTTCTGGATAAAAGTTTGATGTGTATAACACCACCTAGTGATTTGTGTCACAAAAATAATTGAGCATTTGCTCAAATGTAAACATCAATATTTAACTTTTTGTTATTTAGTACTTCAAATTGATCCAAAATTAGTAGTTTGTGTTTTTGTTATTTAAGAGTGTTTGTGTCACAAAAATAATTGAGCATTTGCTCAAATGTAAACATCAATATTACAATAATTTTTTGTTGTTTAGGAGTGTACTTCAAATTCATCTACAGTTAGTACTTAGTAGATTTTGTACAGGAATTAAATTTGTATTTTCTTCTCTCTTTGAGGGGTTTATATTAGTTGCTGCCTTTCTAAAAAAAATTTCGGGCAAAAACATGTCTATATTGGACATGTCAATATTTGCCGGAATTAATACAAATGAAATCTAATACAAGTTGAGTTGTCTATAAAGTAGTTTCGGTATACGAGTGACCTGGATGAAAAAAGTTGAATAGTTTGTGTTATCCGCATACATTATCCCCTAATATGTCTAAGATTGAGTTCATAAGTTCACATGTGTGAAACTTGATTAAAAAAAAATGTATTAAGCGATTTCCAGCTAATTATAAATCCAGGTTTCTTAGCATCTTTTGTGGTTGGTCACTTGGTATAAGATTTGTCATGGGGTGCCTTGTCAATTTTTAGCAAAAGTGTTGGACCATTAAAGTGTTAGTTATCATAAGACTTTTATGTACAATTGGTGGACCTTTTCATATGTAATGTGGGAATACCTTATGACTTTTATGTGAAAATTTTGGACCACTTGATAGTTTTGTTGTTACCTTATTGATTTACTTTGTAATTACATGTTCTAGTATTCAGGGGCATAAGGAGTGGATTAATGAAGTCAACTTTTTGGGAGTAGTCAACCATCCAAATCTCGTAAAGTTAGTAGGATATTGTGCAGAAGATGATGAAAGAGGGATACAACGACTTTTAGTGTATGAGCTTATGCGCAATAAAAGTTTGGAAGACCACCTGTTGGGTCGTGTAAATTCTACTCTTTCGTGGATGACACGTTTACAAATTGCTCAAGGTGCTGCGCGTGGTTTGGCTTATTTACATGAAGAAATGGATTTTCAGGTACTTTTTGTTTTATGCACTTATGATTTATCAAGTGTTTGGTCTTATAGCTATATCAAAAGATTGTGAATATTTTAACTGGTGCAGTTAATATTTCGTGATTTCAAAACTTCGAATATACTTTTGGATGAGGACTTCAATCCAAAGCTGTCAGATTTTGGACTAGCAAGACAGGGTCCAGCTGCTGGATTGAGCCATGTTTCCACAGTTGTATGTTCCTCTCTTTTCAAACTATTGAAACATGTCATGCTAGCTGTTTAGGAATAACTATATATAGATGAGGTCCTTTTGGTTCTTAACAATGTGTTTGGATTCGTGTTCTAGAACTGATTATCCGGCTATTGCGATTTCAAGCATTATAATCAGCTTTTAGTGTTTAGATAAAGGCATTGCGCTTCTAGATATGCAACTAATTTGGGGTCAGATAATCAGTTTGTACTAGCTGCCACAAAACTGTAGAATAAAGCTACCCCGGTTTTATAACATAAGTCGGGAGATCTTTACTCCCAATTCACACCAAAAAAAATAATCATTAAGAATGTCTTTTTTGGTCGGCTCAAATAATTTCTCATAAAAATCAGAAATAGCCAAACACTCAAAGCATCTAATTATCGGAATATTACAACTTTAGTGATAAGCACATTCAAACAATATTCTCTACTTGTTTAGTTACATCTCATTCTGACTATTAAACATCACAGAATCGATTCTAAGAGACATATCCAAACACCCCTTAAGGTCCTTCATATGAAAACTACAACCAACCCGGGTCTCTCTAGTAATTTGTGTAACCTTAGGAAGAACGCGAGGATAAGTTATGGCTCTATAGATCTATAGCGATAAAGTTATGCACGTGTTTAGACAATTTAAAACTGCCTTTTTACATAAGTTGGACAATTGTTAGTAATTTATAACAGTATAACACGTTGTCATTCAATTGACTTCTCTATTTTTTTTTCAAAGGTTGTTGGAACGATAGGCTACGCAGCTCCAGAGTATCTTCACACAGGTAGACTCACATCAAAAAGCGATGTCTGGAGCTTTGGGGTGGTTCTCTACGAGCTTATCACAGGCAGGCGAGCAGTAGAACGAAACTTACCACGAAGCGAACAAAAGCTCTTGGAATGGGTGAAACCGTACGTAGCAGATTCAAAAAAATTCCATCTTTTAATGGACCCACGTCTTGAAGGCGACTACTCTCTGAAATCAGCCCAAAAACTATCTGCTTTGGCTAACAAATGCCTCACAAAGAACCCCAAATCCAGACCCAAAATGAGTGAAGTGGTTGAAATGATAGGGAAAATCATTAATGATTTGTTACCACCACAAGCTAAAACTGAACCCAAACCTGAAGCGGAACCAGAACCAGAACCAGAACTAGAATTACAATTTGCTGCAGAAGAAACAGAAGAACTTATAGAGGATATTGACTCAAGAAAACAAGAAACAAATGGTAATTACAAGAAGAAAGTTTTTGACTTTAAAGAATTGAGGAACCGATCAATAGGGAGACTGGATTGGAGGCTTTGGGCTCCAGGATCGGTCAAACATAGTGCATGATGTCGAATCTGACAAAGATTTGTACATATGAAAGCGTAAACATGCGTTTAATGAGTTTTGGATAATCAGTTTCATGTTAGTGCATTTTTTAAGATTGTTAACTATCAAAACGGATGTCAAGGGATTCAGTTTCCTTATGCTAATGGATTCTTGGTTTTGAAGGTGAGTTTGTATACATAATCATCGTGGAGTGATCGCTTGTCGATATGTGAAAATGAAAAACATAACATTATACTGTATAATTCAAGGAAAAAATAGTACACACAAGATTTTATTTGCTAACCCGAGTGTACTTTATGCTATTTTATTGGCAATATTTGTGATTCTTATTCATATTATTCCGACCCTAGTGTTTTTACATTTTTTTTTTCCTAGATACAAGAAAATGGGACTAGTCTAGAAGTTTTCTTTAAGTAGCTAAACGCTTGATAATAATTGTCGACTTGTAATTACTAATCCTCTCATACATAAAATGTTTACATGGCCTGCAGACATCTCATCAATTAAAATGACAGGGGAAAAAGACTTTCAGAGGAATATGTCTATATTTCTGAATCATATTATATAGTTCGATATTTGAAAAAAGAAAAACAAGAATCAGTATTGTGAAAACAAGAATCAGTATTGTGATGTTGGTTGCTGTCACTTTGAAGACATTTAGGAAAACCTTAGAACTAAAAAGCATACCTAAATGCTAACTTTATCTACCTAAGATAACATTCACACTATTAGCATTTAGAAACAAAATTGAAATCCTATTGATTCTAGATGACAAATATCAAGGCCCCTTAATGTCAAAGTTAGGCTAACAAAGTTGTTCCAAACCCGAAAAGATGAATCTGTTTTGGCTAGACATATGTTGTCATTGTCTATACCTTTTCCAATTGGATTCAATGTAACGCCTTTTTGAAGTTTGCAAGTCTTTAGCGCATCTTCCATGTTCTTCTGATTCACTAAAGATTTAGCACATCTAACAATCATCCAACTGACATCAAGTGTATTAATGCATGCATATTTTGATCAATACCAAATTGCCTTTTTGGACCAAAATTGCAAAAGTAGTATTCAATCGACTAAAAAGTAAGAACAAGACAGTTTTCCTAATTTACTTCTTAAATTAGGATCAAACTTAAATACAAATTGGGTCAAGATATATAGTCTCTTCTCAATAACTATACAATCATTTGGTCCAATTAGTCTATTTTTTCCAATATTCTCATTTCACTTGCTACCAAGGGCAGCTTGAGGTCTAGGATATGCGGTGGGCCCTGCATCTTTAGTGGCTGCATTATCACCCGAACTTGTTCTTCTCGGCCGGGTCCCATGGCTCGAGTGTCTTCGTGGTCGGGCTCCCTTAGGATCCTGAAGCTGCTCCAGCACTTTGACCACTTCCGCCATACTGGGCCTGAGCCTCGGATCAACTGATAAACACCTTAATGCTATGTTTGCAACCGTATGGGCCACTTCCAATGTGTACTGGCCTTCGAGACGGTTATCTATAACCCTAAAGATTTTACGTTTGTGAGCCAAGTATGGTTTGGCCCACTCGACTAAACTGTGCCTGCCTGATGGTCTGTTTTTGTCTACTACTCTTTGCCCGGATAACATTTCAAGAAGAACCACCCCAAAACTGTAGACATCACTCTTAGTTGTCAAATGACCTAAATTATGATGAATGACCAAAAAATGAATATTAGCAAGAAAGAACTGTTAGTCGACATATTTTATTATGGGCTTAGTAATTGTCTTTTAGGCTTTAGCCGACTTCTAGAATAATCCTTGAATTATATAATTTAATTTGTCATTAGTGGAATACAAGTCAATTAATTATTCACTCCAACATGGTATAACAGCCAATGATCCACACCTCCTAAAATATCTAATAAACTCGTCCCTTAACCCTAACTTTTAGAAAATCTGGGACATTTTGCATGAACTCATTACATACCTGTTGCAAGATACTCGGGAGCAGCGTATCCATATGTACCCATGATTCTAGTCGAAACATGGCTCTTATCACCAATTGGGCCATCCTTGGCTAGCCCAAAGTCAGATAGCTTCGCATTGTAATTCTATACGTTCATATATGTAACGAACAAAAAGTCAAAATTCATCTCTCGTAGCTAAACAACATCAAGGGGGTGATTGCAACAATTTGTTTTTAGTATGAGTCTCATTTACCTTTTATGAAACATTTACAGACAAAATTATTAGATTCAGAGATGCAAGTAAATTTACCTTTAACCCTATTTTAATCCACTAATTATCTTATACGTTTCTCTGATCATAAGAGTGGCAACAATCAATTTTAGAATTTGCCATTGCTAAAAAGTAAAAAAAAATAAAAAATAACGTACCGAATCTAGCAACACATTAGAAGTCTTGAAATCGCGGTAAATCACTTTAGCTTTGGCACTGTGAAGAAAAGCAAGCCCTTTAGCTGCTCCAAGAGCAGCCTTCAAACGTAGACTCCATGACAAAGGTTGAAAATAAGATCCTCCTATTGATCAATCATACAAAAAAAATGATCTTTCTTTCTATTTTGTTTACATAATCCAGACTAGTGAATATAAAAGGAACTCACTCCTGAATAAGTGATTTTCTAAGCTTCCACGAGGCATAAATTCATAGACTAAAAGGCGTTGTTCGTCCTCTAAACAATACCCAATCAGTTGTACGAGATTTGGATGCGAAAACTGCCCAAGATAATTTACTTCTGCCTACAAAGACAGGATCCAAAACTTAAGAAGTAGTACCACCACGAAAACTTTCAAAAAATCAAGATGGACGGGTTGAAACGGATTTGTGTCAAAAAGGTCATATACAAATTTTTTTAAATTAACAGGTTTTTCAAAATTACAGAATATACAAATTTTTTAAAATAACAACCTATATCTTTAAAGAAATTGATTTAGGTGGTTCCATGCATTGCAAATAGACATTAAAAGACTCTCAACCCGGTTGGTCCAAATGACCCGTTCCCTTTACAGCTAAGTTATTTGATATGACCCATTAGCCATTTAACCCGCTGAAGATTAAATAAAACTCTAATTGACCCATTCATAAGTAAATGGGTCCAAATGGACACCTCTTTTTTTATTACTCCGTATATAGTTTTAAGAGTAATAATACATACTAGCAATAAGTAATCAAATTTTGAATAGAGGATCTCACCAGCCACTCCCTGTGACCTTGAAAACTTTCTTGATTAAGCTTTTTGACAGCGATAACAATGCCGGTTCCGGGCTTAGTAGCAACGTAAGATTGTTCATCAATCCAGCCCTTGAAAACTGACCCGAACCCACCTTCTCCCAACACGCTATCAGGACGAAAGTTTCTTGTCGCCATCTTTAGATCAGAAAAGCTAAAGCTTTTTAAGTTGGATGACTGCAAAATCTCACCTTCACTACGAGGAGTTGGTGGCACAGATGACACCTTACTACTACCTGATATGCTAACATCATTAGAATCCTCTGAATCTACACCTGAATCATTCACAAATTATTCAAAATGAGTTTAGTGGTTATAAAAACTGATTATAACTACAAGTTTATGTCTTTATAGGCCAATATAATTAGATTCATATAAAACAAGGAAACAGCTAGTCAAAAGAAAACTTATTACTATTAATGATAGATGTCATAGTACTTTTATGTCCATTGCTTGCTAAAATGTTTACTTAACGATGTTTATCACGATTCTTGGAAGTCTTGATACAAATACCCCTAAAGCAAACAAATTCGACCCGAAAATCAGCAGATATACGAGTATTTCTTACTCCACATGCATAATTTCTTTATATGTTCATATTTTCAAGAATTTTCTTAACTTTTAGGGCCTAATTTAAGGCAAGAAAAAATCAGGAACTACAAAAGTAAAAGGCACAATATGAGTATATTTTTAACAGTAGCACACCTCAAATTACAAATGAATATGCATGAATAATCAAAATTTACAGAATTTCAACAATACAAGCCTGAAGCCTCTAAACACATTACATATGATTATGGGATTGCTCATTAATCTGCTTATGTCTTAGAAATAAGTAGAAACAAATGGAGATAGTGTTTGCAAGATAAACAGCAGTTTGAGTGTTTGCAAGATGTAAAATTTTCATAATCAAATAAAAAACATTATCTTTAGCAGCTTACATCCAAAACAATAAGCACAACAAATCTAGCAACTATTCAAAAAACACCCCATATAGTAAAAAGCATGAAATCAAATCTGACATCATAACTAACTGCAATAAATCATACCTGCATGAAATGAACTCTTATCATTGAACTGCAAAAAACTAAAACAAACACCCATTGAAAAACACTTGCTTAACTTTAACAAAAAAAGTTGCACTAAAGCTTCATATCTAACAACAAGGCCAACAACATCAAAATCAGATCATGGGTATCATAAAGTGTACAGTAACAAGTTCACATCAATTTTCTTCAAAAAGAACATATACTAAACTGTGAGCAAAGATAAAAAAGTGTTGGATGGTGTTAATGAAAGAAGATGGTAGATGAAAGTTGGGAATTGATGTGCATTAATGAAGTATTGTCTCCATTAAAAAGTTTACAAGTGTTTATGTTTTTGTTGTATATAGCTAGATGGAGATAGTTTAATAAACAATTTAATAATGTTAATCATATTGGCATATTTGGGCCCATGCAAAAATTAGCAAAGATGGGGTGATTGGATATTGAAAGTGATGGCAGATTGAGATGATCTTGGATTTGTTATAAAAGTAAGTCGATGCTTCTAAATATTTGTAGTTTTTTATATGTTACTCATTTTAGCGACCCTTAGCATAAGTAACCCAAAGACGCGTTGGTTGCCTTGTTGGCAACCAGTGGACGCGTCACTCTTAAACTTATCACTTTTACCTGCGCGCGTTGTTTTTCAAGTTTTGTGAGAACAGTTGATAGACTAACCAAGTTATGCAAGGTGAAGAACTAGAGTTGTGTGTGTGATTTTGATTTTTTTTAAATATATTTGTGTTTAAGTGCATGTTTTGGTTTTGAGGTTGTTTGTCTTATACTCTTATTACACTGCGTTGGTGGTAATATTGATGATATTAAAAAAGTTGATGTGACACTTAGTTGACAGTCATATTTGCGGTCACTATTACCACAAGCCTTATTAAAAAGCATGGTAAAGATGGGAATGCACATAATGACATTAACAATAATACTATTTTTGATAAAATGAAACAGAATAACTGTAAATCTGTAATCTTAAATAGATCTACCATAAATATTTTCATTATGGTAATACAATTCTATGGTTAGAATACCCACAGTTATATATGGGCATATGGCTAAGATAACATATAAGAAACTTGATATTTACTTAAACATTGTGTTTCTATTATAAGTTGTTGGGATATAAAAGATCAAAGTACTGCTGGATATCAAAGTGCTGCTCTTCAGAGTACTGCTGAAGTATTAAAGTCAAAGTACTGCTATTGATCAAAGTACTGCTCGTTGATAAGTCAAAGTACTGCTTGAAGATAAAGACTGAATATATTATTAGAATTAGAATATTATGTAATCTAGAATATTCTATTAGTTAGGGATTGTATACTTGTCGTTCAAGTTATGTAACCCGACTAGGGTTTTCCTTGTGCCTATAAAAGGATCCCTAGGTTGGCATTAGAGATATTAGAGTTTTACGAATACGATTTAGAGAAGTTAGAGTTGTAATAGTCTGCATTCTACAAGCAGATTTAAGGTGTTATTATAATCAAAGTTTGGTTAATTCTTCTTAGCTTTGTTAAGTAATTCCGCATACTTAATAGAGTAATTCAGTGTTTCATTGTTAGTAGATTAGGATTTATCCAAGGCTACTAAACCCTTAACAAGCTATATAATAGTTTGGTCAGAGTATAACGATCCAACAGAGATTATACTAAGCATGCATTCTTAGACGAGAAAGTAAAAGGAAATGTGTACCTTGCGTCTTCAATTGCGTTTATCTTCAAAGTCTTCAAAGAGTTGAACGGATTAGTTGTGACAACTTAATTTACCAAGCTTGTATGGTGAATTATCTACGTTGGTCCCCATTGTCTCATTTGACCAAAGTTGTTTGATCCGAACATGTTTTGTATTTGACTTGGGTGCATATATGGTGGAAACATTCCCCACGGATTGAAGTTCCACATTTGTCGATTATTGTTAAAGTTTCGTCTATTTTGGTTTTGAGGAGTTTTTGACCTAGGATGGGAACTTATTTGTTTTCTAGGTGGTGGATTCTAATGGTTTTGATTCATTAGTTTCACTTTTAAATTTTACACTTTTTGTTTTGCTAGTTGAAGCTTTATTTGTATCATATCCTAAGCCGGTTTTATCTCTTGATGATCTTTGAATACTAATTAACTTTTTAAGTGATTTACTACTATTTTCAAATTTCTCTAGTTTATTTACTTCTTCCTTGAGTTGTTTATTTTCCTCTTCAATAACTAGACAATTTTTACAATCATTTAAATTTTCTTTGCCTTTTTCTAGATTATTTAGTTTAGCTTTCAACTCAATTATTTCATCTTTTAGTTGGTTATTGGTTTGTTTTAGTAGTTTGTTTTTAACTATTAATTTTTGTCCTACTTTGCATAGCATCCTATATTCGCTATCTAATTCTTTTTCGTCTAAGGATAAATTATCGTCACTATAGTACTCGGTTTCGGAACTTACCTCGTCGGATGCCTTGGCCATGAGACACTTCTCTTCTCTTGTTGTCTCTTTCTCATCGGTCTCAGTATCGCTCCATGCTCCTCCGATGAAAGCTTTATAATTTTGACTTCTTGAAGCTTTTGGACATTCGCTAATGAGATGGTTTGGATCTCCACATTTGAAGCACTTCCTCTCGCTTTTCCCATTCTTGTCGTCCTTGATTCTATGCGAAGCTTTTCTTTATTCAAATGGTTGTCTAACGTATCTTCCTCGTCTTTTGAAGAATTTCTTGAAGTCTCTCACCGCCATAGCATATTCTTCATTATCACTTTCGGATGTCGAGTATTCTTCATCACTTAAGTCCTTCTTAGCCTTCAATGCAATTGACTTGCTTTGCTCTCTTTTTCCTTTAACCATTTCGGAAAATCTTTCTTTATTATTACTTCATGAACTTTCAAGTTTCCAATTAGCTCGTCAAGTGGTAAAGTTGATAGATTTTTTGATTCTTCAATAGCCGTCACCTTAGCGCGCCACTTCGGATGGAGAGCCCTAAGAAATTTCCTTACAAAATTCTTTCNCTTGTCGTCCTTGATTCTATGCGAAGCTTTTCTTTCTTCAAATGGTTGTCTAACGTATCTTCCTCGTATTTTGAAGAATTTCTTGAAGTCTCTCACCGCCATAGCGTATTATTCATTATCACTTTCGGATGTCGAGTATTCTTCATCACTTAAGTCCTTCTTAGCCTTCAATGCAATTGACTTGCTTTGCTCTCTTTTTCCTTTAACCATTTCGGAATCTTTCTTTATTATCACTTCATGCACTTTCAAGTTTCCAATTAGCTCGTCAAGTGGTAAAGTTGATAGATTCTTTGATTCTTCAATAGCCGTCACCTTAGCGCGCCACTTCGGATGGAGAGCCCTAAGAAATTTCCTTACAAAATTCTTTCTAGAAAAATTCTCATCAAGTGCTTTTAAACTTGTGATGATTGTGTTAAATCTAGCAAAAGCATTATCTATCGACTCCTCTTTCGGAATCGTGAATTGTTCATATTGTTGTACAAGAAGATCTATTTTATTATCTCTGACTTGACTATTACCTTGGTGAGTGATTAATAAAGAATTCCAAATTTCTTTTGTGGTATTACACATAAAAATTCTTTCGTATTCTTTGCGTGGTAACGCATTATAAATAACCATTTTAGCTTCATTATTTTTAGCAAGTTTCTTTTTCAAATCATCGTTTTGGTTTTCATAAGAAACAAGTTCATCCTTTTTAGTTTCCAAATTATATTGTATAGGAGGAAAGTCACCATTAGTAATAACATGCCAAAGATCTAGATCCTTTGATTTCACATAAGTTTCGAATCGATTTTTCCATGGTGGTCTTTGCATAGATTGCCCTTCTAAATATTTTTCGATTCCATAGATCGATTCAAGTTTTAAAATACAATATATTTTAAAAATCTTGTTTGACGTGGCTCTTGATACCAATTGTGGAAAACTAGAAGGGGGGGGGGGGTTGAATAGTTTTACGTCCGTTTTAATATTTATGAAAACAAGTTCGTTTTAAAAACTTCGATTCTAGTTTATGTGAATTCAAGACTTGCACTATATGAACAAATATATATTGCTAACTAACTAAGCTAATATAATGTAAGTAAATGAGTAATGAATGAGAAGAGTTAGAAAGATCAAACCACAACACAAGGATTTATAGTGGTTCGGCTACAAGGACACCTTCCTTGTTCCTACTCCACTCCCCGAGTCACCTACTCGAGAGTTTTCTTCACTATGTCAACAAACTCCCTTATGGCGGAGAAAACCTTACACAACGTCGCTTACACCGGCTTAACGACACAAAGCTAAATGTCGGGTCCTAATGGTAGCTAGAACCAATCTCACAACACAACACGACTTCTCTTCTTCTTCACAACACAACACAACTTCTTCTTCTTCACAACACAACACAACTTCTTCTTCTTCACAACACAACTTCTTCTTCTTCACAACACAACTACTTCTCTACACTACTTATTACAAGCACAACACAACTATACAAGTAATGTACACAATATACACAACTACACTACAATACTTCTTGCACTTTGTTTGTTGAAGGAGTATTCTTCTTTTGCACTTTGAATGAGGATGGATGTGGAGGGATTGAATCACTTGAAACAAGGATTAGTAATCTAATGATCAAAGGGTTTTGGAGGATGTTTAGAGAGATTTGAGATCTGAAATTTTCGTGCAAAAGGTGAGGAAAAATACCAGATTTAAGGTGGTATTTATAGGGGAAAAATTCTGACAAAATCTGACACAGGGAGCGTGCCGGTCCCCTTAATTCATGGCCGGCCCCCTTAAAATTAAGGGGGCCGCCCCTTATAATTAAGGGGGCCGGCCTACTGTAACGGCCAGATTTTTTGTCTTTTGTGGGGAAAGTTTATTTGGTGAAAAATTAACTGATTTTGGTTAAAAATTTGAATTCATATATTTAGTATGATTAAAACATTTTTCTTTATTACCAAAATTGTTTTTCAAAAATATATAATATGTTTATATAATTAAATAAACTTTGTAGTAATTAATTAAATACCCCTTTGATCATGAGATGTATTAAGCACTTGTTTATTCATACCTTGAGTGATTAAGTTGGATATAATGATATAAACTAGCTTAATACTTGTGTACGTAGTAATCTTACGTTTAATGATTTTCCATTTTGTGATCATCAAAACGTAGAGATATCGAAAAATATAAATAAGAATTTTACGCATTATATATGTCAACAATTTCTTAATCAAGGATGTTCCTTTTCTCAAATCGATTTTATTCAATCAATGCTGTCTTAGCGACGATGTTCAAGTGAGGTTGTACATTCCACCTCCAACCTAAGTATCGTGCCGAGTCAACCGACTCCAACCGATTGCTAGTGGCAATCAACATTCTCTTACAGAGTTGTACTCTGAACTTGCTAAATCTCTCATTCAGCAAGGATTCTGTGCTCAACATAATTCTTAAGATTTTGAGAAGTAACCTGAATCACATTCCTTGGGACAACCACCTATTCCTTCCCTCGTCCCTCGGAAATACCAATTATCTTTGCTCCTTTCTTATTGGTTAGTGAAACTGCTTTGCAATTACTTTACAAACTGTTGTCATCTTACAAATTTTTTTACTGCTACTTCACAAAAATCAAAATTTTGGTTTTACCACTGTTTTATAAAGGAGAATTATTTTTCCTGTGATCTCACAAACTATTTTACAAAATTGTTTCACAAAACGATTTTATAAAATATTTTGGTTGTCATGTTACAATATTATGGATCCAAATGCAACCTTACTACTATCCTAAATATCAAAATTTTGATCTGACTACCATTTATAAATGGTGAACTGCTTTCTTGATTACCCTGTAAGTTATTTTACCAACAGTCTAACAAGACGGTTTCATAAAAAGTTTTACTGCCTTGCTACAATATTATGAAATCAAACCGAAAATCGAGATTTTGACCTTCCTACAATTTATAAACAATAGGTTGTTTTCCTATTATCCTATAAGCCGTTTCACAAATCCTTTTGTCTATTTCTATTTTACTGCTATATCATAAGCTAGACTTCGGGAGCAAATCTCAACCTCTACCTGAGTAATTGTTGTTAATCATACTTAACCTGTTCACCTCCTGCTAGCCAGCGAAATGAAAAGTATAGATAACCTTACTCGTCTATACGTGAAGAAGATCGTTGTAAAGTGCCGATTTCTATTCTCCCAAAACGAGACAATCGTCTCACACCCACATTTTGTCAACCCCTTCCAAGGGCCATGAGGATAGATCTGGAAATGAATACTGTGTATCATTTCCGGGTTGATGGCTGAAGTGAAGAAACTATTCAAGTATTGGAGAACATATTTTGTATTTGCTTAATCGAATTGGCAATAGTTGGGATAAACACCTCATGTTGGTTAAATTTTCTCTTAACTACCATTTCCGTATTTCAACGGCACTGCAAGAGACCCTCTATGGTCGCAAGTGCCGATCGACGACATGTTGGATAAAGATGGAGATACCCAACTTCCTGACCCTGAACCTGTTCATGTAATTACCAAGGAGATCGTTTGAAGGCGAAACGGAGATGCAAGCTTCTCGTGAATGATTAGAAACCCTGACAATGTGAACCTCTTAAATCCTCGGATAAAGCCTAGATTAAGCTTAGAGATTCACCATGAAAATACGTGAAGCGTTTAGTAAACGCGAAAAGCTTAATCCTCGTCCTATTAATTCTTTCAAATTCTTGCTAGAGTTGGACCGGTAGCCCACCGACTCAAGCTACCATCAGGACTCGGCAGTGTTCGCGACGTTGTCATGTGTACAACCTAACTGATGACTTGCTGATGAGACCATTGTTTTCCTTCAGGAAAGATCCATATTGATGAATATTTAAACCTTGTTGAGAGACTTATCGAAATCATAAATCCTCGCTGTATCAATCCTTTCAGATCCTTGCTAGGTCAGACTGGCAGCTCACAGATTTGAGCTACCATCGGAACTCATTTGCATTCCCAACATTTCACATGCAAAATCCGAAGAAATGACTTGCCAATAAGGCAGTTGTTATTCCTCTGGGAGAAATTCAGATCTTATAACATTCAAACTTTGTAGACCTATTGGAATCTTGAACCTTGGAATCAGACGACTGTCGTAGAGTCACATCCCTATCGACAAAGTTCGTCGAAACTCGCTAAAAGATCCTAAACTCACATAGGAGACGTGAAGATGAATCCTTGAGCATATGTGCTCATTTCTTTTCGACCTTAAAGGGTAACTTGAATTGAATCGCGAGGACGTGATTCCTTTTAAGGAGGTGAGGCTGTGACAACCCGCAAATTTCCCTACATGCCCTATTCAGAGAAACAAACATTTATTCTGGGTTGGGTATTATTTGCAAGAAGCTAGGCATGTTTATATTCATTTTTCTCAGAAATTATATTCTGAGCGCAATGGTGAAACTCTCGTGCCTTGAATCAGCCAGTTGCTAGTTTAAATGTGCCTCGAACATCATTTCGTGAAAGATATAGCAAGTTACAGCTTGGGTCCCTGTGTTAATATTTCACCGCTGCCCTTAAGTTACTAAGGTTTACAACATTGGTCCTTGTGAAGTATTAACCCTAAACCCCCTCCCTATATAAACCCATGGATAACATACTTAGGGTTGGATACCCATCTTCCCCATTTCAGCCGCCACCCCACTCTCCCATTTCCGGTAGAAATCCAGCCACCACCATCTTACCGCTGGCCACCATGCCTCACTGCCAACACCACCTTGCTCCTCTCGATCTCCCCGCCATTTTGACACACTCCACGCGCCATATAACACTCCCAAACACCTCGAGTTAGCCACTATAGTCGCGATCTCACCACCACCTCTCCATCTATTTTAATTCCTTTGTTCACCATAGTCAAGAAGGCATGAACCCACCGTCGTTGACCCTCATACGCGACTGTGGGAGATGAGTGCACATGAAAATGAGTTATCATTTATTAACTCGAGGGTTTGTTTGTTTAATCATTTTGGCTTCGTTGTGGTTCGAGTTGTACTCAAAAGACACCACCACCACTTCCTTCGTCTCTTCTCACCACCGGTTGTCGCCACCAACATACGAAGGTTCAAGGGTTTGTTTGGTTGCCACAGGTTGTGGTTTGGGTCGCGTTCGACACCACCACAACAACCATCATCGCCGTCCACCACCGCCATCTTACATCTCCTCCCTTGTTGTCCGTGTGGTATGGTAAAAACCACACCTCGTCTTGTTTATTTAATTTCCGAATATGTACTTATATACAGTGTTACTAGTTTTCGTGGGTTTAACTATTGCAAACAAGTAAACAATAATTTTGTGTGATTGAAAATGGACTAAAACATACTCGTGTGGTAAGATTTGACTGAAATGGATTTTGGGTTGTCGTGGTCACGTATCAGTTTGGATTTGATTGGATTTACTTGGTTGTGGTTAAGATTTGTTGGTGTGTTGATATTATTGCTTAGTCTCTGATTGAAATCAACTCATGAGTGGTGCGTTTGTTTGAGCTTATTCTTGTGCTCGTTTGCTTATTTTGTATAAGCAGCTTTTGCTCTTTCGTGTCGTGGTCTTGGGTCAGGTTTGAGTTAGTCATCAATTTCCATTATTGGTTATTACTAGTATTAGTTTAGTCTAAAAATGGTAAAAAGGGTGTGCTCTTTACAATATAAAGAGAGTGTTGGTATAAAATGTGTGATTGGTTGTGAATAGTTGTGTCAAAATATAGTTGACTAACTAGCTTTATTGTATATGGTTAATTTGGTACTTTTTGGATAATACTTAGGGGATTTACGATTTATATTTGACTAAATGGATACTTAACAGATTATAAATGTTGAATTGAGATTGGATTAAATATATTGGATTTTGACTTGACAAATATTGGACTTATAACATAATTGATTTATTTGGATACTCGTTGGACAATGGACATTATTGGACTTATTGGACTTCAACCGAATACAATATATTAGACTCTATACGAATTTAATATATTTGATTCGTAACGGATACACAATAAGTAAAGAATGTCTAATAATCAACGAATACACTTTATAGTTTTCTATTAAACTGTCGGGAAATATTGTTTTAGAGAATTAAGTTTATTTAAAGTCTATTGACTTGGAAAGGTTATATAAATGGACGCGTCATGCCGAAATTTATAAAACTTTCTAAACTTACACTTTTATTTCTAGTGCTTTATAAGATTATTTTTATAAAAGCCGACAAAGAATTTAAAATGAATAGTTTTATTTAATCCCTAAAACCCTTCCATATTTGAATTATTAACTTATGATTTTTTTATAAAACTTATTGGACTATTCTAAACTATTTGGGAATGTGGAGAAAATACCAAAACTACCAACCAACCTATTTTATTTTACAAAATTAGTGTCGTCATCTTGCTAGGATTTTCTTTAGTTGAGTTCTCGTCAGTATTTCTTGACCTTGTCAAGGTCTTTCCTTTTTGGCATGAGTTTAGTCAGTATCTATCGACTATGTCGATATCTCTTCTTCTTTGGCGTGAGTTGTATGTTGATGTCTTTATCATTTTGGCGTGAGTTGCATCTTGGGTCTATGTCTTCTTACCACACCACACGAAACATTGCTACCAAACTTTTATAAAGTAATGATTTGAGTGATCCACGAAAACTATAACACATCATCTTCTATAGACTTCATTATTTGTATGAGCCATATTCTGAGATAATCATATACATATTAGGTTACGCCGTATCTGTACCATTGTACTCGTCGTAACTCCTTCTAAAAATTGTTGTGATTTGCTCTAGATGCCAGTTGTGTTAGTTGTGAATCTTGCATTGCTGTGGCAAAGGTGAGTTCATAGCCCCCTACTTTTTAAACAGTTTTCATAACTATTTTTGGGGGAGAATACATGCTCCTTTTAACTAAACTCAATGATCGTTATTTGAATACTTGAACTGTTTGATTAAGATCTGATTGATTGATTGACTGATATACTTGAATTGGCTATTCGAAGGCATTACGTGTTTACTTGATATATATGTGAGCTCCTTAGCTCAAACTATTTTCTGGACCTGCAACTATTTTTGATTTGCTACGTTTGCTAGTTAAAGTTTAGCACCTCGATAACTGCCCCTAATAAGTCATCAGTTCCTGCAGGAAGTGCGAATGTTATGGATAGATCTATTGTGGTTGATTTCCCCCGTCTAGACTTTGGTGCCCAACTTGCCAGGATGAGTATCCGGATTTTGGTACTCCAACTTGTCAGGATGTGTATCCGGATTTTGGGTACTCCAAATTGCCAGGGATTTTGCCCGGATTTGTGGAGGCACCAACTTGCCATGACGTACAACCTATAGGGAATTATTATGATTGTAATGTTGTTGGAATATGTGATAATATCTGCCTCTAGTCCCACATAGCAAAACACTCT
>LBNU01008619.1:15200-37588 GCA_014162995.1 Artemisia annua | reverse complement strand
TGTTGGCCTCAAACGTGGATCTTTATGGTCTAACGGTCAAGTCACAATATACCAGTATTGATTTGAAATAAACACTAAATAACTTTTATATAACTTGTAATAATAAACTTGTCATCAATGTAATTGTTTACAGAATTTGTTCTATTTATAAGAAGTGAAAAGGTGTGTTTGAATGGTTGTGTTGGTTCGGTTCTAAAAGGTTCGACCAACAGATGTGTCGCTTCAAAATGTAACAGCTAAATGGCAGTTATTCTTGATAGTTGACTTTTTATAATGGTTGACTTTGACTTCGGGTTTTGACCCTTTAAATAGGTAGAATCGGATAGGATTGGGATTAACCCAATAGTCAACAATGGATAAAGATTATGGCATTTTGAACACAGTTTTTCATCACGTCACAGACACGCATGTTGTGCACCATTTGTTTTCTACCATTCCTCATTATCATGCCATGGAAGCAACAAAAGCAAGCAAACTGATCTTAGGAGAATACTATCAGTTTGACGACACTTCGGTAATTAATGCAATGTGGAGAGAAGCTACTGAGTGCTTATTTGTTGAGGCTGACGAAGGTGGCAGCAGGGGTGTCTATTGGTTCAATAACAAGATGTGAGAATATTGTCATTGTTTCTTCTCTCAGTTCTCCTTGAATCACATATTGTCTCAAGAATATGTACTATGCTTTTAATTGCAATAATTAATTCAATATTGTATGTGTTATTTCTCGACAAGAAAAATGGTCTGTGGTGAATAGATCGAATTTTTGTGACTTCTCTCATATTAGTTGGTCACTAACAGGCCGATATAGTGACGAACTTCGGTACAAAAGTCTGGTCACCGTATAATCATCAATGACGAAACTAGTACTAGTAGTTTGTTAACAAGTAGTCATTAAACTTTGAGCTAGACAATTTATGTTTAAATTTGCCAAAAAAAGAAAAAAAGAAAGGCACGCTCACACACATAACTAAATTATGCATTCTCACGGAGGGACACAATCTTACTCACTTTTACACTAATGTGTCATAGTTAACACGATTGGGGCTAACTGAATAGATTTATTATAACAAGGAAGGAAATAATTCTAGCATATTTGCTAGTGGAAACAGGTTTGTCAGTTAAACAAAGATAATACTAGTACTATTGTGGAGAACCAGCGCACCTCGTGTGTACACGCAAACACATGTGCGTCTCCGAATTTTTTTTGGTAAAAGGTCAAAAGTCTCGGTAAATATATTACTCCAAAAAACGTTTAATTACAAAGGATATGGGTGAATCCCATATCTCAGCCCGTTATATAGGCGGAAATGCTTGCATAACAAGATACTTTCTATTCTCTAAACAAGAAAATAAATCACTACTCAAAAGATAACACGACACTCCTACGAAAACAAAATTACTTCCTACCAAGGCCTTGGAGCTTAGTACCATACATGTCAAAGAGAGCATCCAAATTCTTTGAAAAATCGTAGACCTGATCCGCATAGTCATCATAATCATAGTCACCATAATTATCTTCACGATCGTGACCACCACCAAATAGGTTCATTGACTCATCAAAAGTGTTCACAACCTCCTCTAGATCACTATCGGAATCAACAATCTCTCCCACCTTAGAGAATGGGTTAACTCTCTTAGTAGAAGAAGTCGACGGAGAAACTAGACATACTCAGAGGCGGAGGCAAGGGGTGACTAGCAGGTGCTAGGCCCCCCTAATGAACTCAATAAGTTTGATATAGTATAATATCATAGCTTAAGTTTAAGTAATATGTGCAATCGGCATCCCTTAACATTCAGTGATACTCGTATTTGCAATGGTCTAATCTTATTAATTGGTGTTTTGTGATGAAATATATCATTTTTATTTTGTACCTATACTTGTGCTTTAATGGAGGTTGGTTACTTTGTTTTTGATGAAGTAGTAACTTGACAAGGAAAATATACAGTGAAATGGTAGGATTAATTTTTGTGGGACCAGTATATATGTTTTGTCTTGTAACCTTTTTATTATATAAACTTCCACCTTCACCCTTTTTAACTTTAAGAGTTGTTAATTCAATCTTCATGTTGTATATCCGAATTCGTTCAAAATCGTAGATATTGAAGGCCGAAACGACAAAACTGACATATTCTTTGCATTTCCTTAACTGGTACTTTGTTTGGACTTTAAATTTTTTATATTTTAGAGTTAATAGTTTATATATTTTGGAAACCAAATAGCTTAATGAACACCAAATAGTTTATACATTAATAACAAGAAAAAAAATAGAAAAGAAAAATGAACACATTCCTAATGCTATTAATACATATATAATGTAGAACGGAAGTAAAATAAGCCATATAGTTAATTTTTTCTTTCTATAATTTAGGGCATATTTCTGATTTTGGCACAGTGTTTTCAAAATTCACAGGAGAGCCCTGCATGAAACCTTGTGTATTATATGCTTTCAAAAAATTGCCATTCAACTTAAGATTTCAGTTTTCAAAGTAGGCTATTATTATGACTCGAAGTATCATCAACGTTGAAAATCTATATTCACAATTTTCTTTTTCGTTTATGAGGCACTTTTCAATCTTTTTACACTAGTTGGGGCCTAAAGCACTTTTCAATCAGTAACTAGAATAAAAGAACTATCAATTCCTTTTATGAAAAAGTATCGACGTTTGGTTGTTACAATAGAGTCTGGCTAGGCCCCCTAACTTAAGTTCCTGGCTCCGCCCCTGGACATACTAGCCACGACATGCACCTTCTCTGTAAAATAGCAAGAAACACTATTTTAGAGGTCTAGGTTGGTCGAAATATGTGTTATCCATGGATGATTCTAGAGAGAGAAAGGTGGAGAGAACAAAGGTTTATCAAATGAAATAATATATGATACACAATGTTTTCCCACACCCCTCATGGAGAGTCATGAGGGGTATTTATAGGCTCATTACAATATGTCTATCCTACTTATACAATAGTAGTCCCTGCGGGCACAACTAACTACGTATCTAGTCCAATTCACGTATGTGACGTTATCTTTATAAAAAAGCAAGGCTAACACTCTCCCTCCAAGATATCGTCACATGTGAATGGTTACAATGAGACCTATAAATAAAGTAAATTACAACAATAGTAAACTATGTTGACGTTGTTGAAGCGCAGAGTCTCTGTAGTCTAGATACTGAGGTAGACTTGAAGTTCTCTCATCCGACGATCTCGGTATTTGATCTTTGGCACTGACGGCATTGATTTACGTAGCTCTGAACTTCAACTATAATAGTCTAGTTAGGTTATTACTCCCTCCTAACTAGTGAGCCTTTTTCTTTAACCTGCTCCCTCCTGAACTGACAACTCTCTTTCATCATGCAGCGGATAAAGTAGATTCTAAAGTGTAGCACCATGGTTGTCGTTCGGGGAGCAGCATAACAACATACCTCACATAGTATTGCATCCAAGTTGGTAATAAGCCCCGATGTGCACATTCTTGGTACCTATTGGTACTTCTTTGGTATTAAGCATAGTTCCCTCAATCAATCCAATCACAGAAGATGAAAACACTACTTTATCATTCATGTACTTTCTCCCTCCTGATGGTTGGGAGTTATCGGAATCATCATAATCTTTTGTACACACCATAAATTACCTTTTACTTGATGCAATATTAAAGCCATGTATGCATAATTCTGTGAGAATATGTCAAAAAAAATATGACTCTCTTTTTCTACAATCTCATCTCTCCTCTACAACCTATATGCGACCTCTTCAAATTCCAACCAGCTAGTAAATGACCACTGAATGGAGACAACCCAATATAACCAATCTGAGAATGAAGTAAACATCCCTTAGATAAGTGACTTAATCTTGTACGATAGTGTGACGAAGAACCTATATTGAGTACTACAACGTAACTCCTTAAAACATAGGTAGTGCCATGTACCCAAACCAACAAACAGTATATGAAATGCACACCTCTTGGACTATCCACAACTATATGTGACACTGAGTACTACAACGTAACTTCTTAAAGTGATAACTATAACCCGTGAGTACTACAATGTAACTCCTTACGTCGGGTATAACTAGATAATCCAAGTCTTAATCACTATCACTACTAGTGTATGCCCAAACAAGTATCTCTAAAAGTCATGCATCCATCCACCCCTAGACTTTGAGATAAATAAGTGCACATGTCCGTGGAATGAACTTTAAACCCAAAGAAGCAATATCGTACAAAAACTCCGTAGTCACAAAAATCTGATACTAGCCGTTGTCATTTGATTGTGATTCTTGATCAGGATCTTTTAAGCTATACGTGGTTTGTTTTGAAGTGTGATAGACTGGTATTAGATGATGAAACGATGAAGTCGATCATGTTCTATTAAGTGTAGACCAATAATATCATATGTGTGTTTTGGTGTGATGGTGAGTTTGTTATATGCCCTAAATTCTTTAGATACCCCCTGTTCCGCGGATCGAACTTTCTGATACCAATTGTAAAATAGCAAGAAACACTATTCTGGAGGTCTAGGTTGGTCGAAATATGTGTTATCCATGGATGATTCTAGAGAGAGAAAGTAGAGAGAGAAAGGTGGAGAGAACAAAGGTTTATTAAAATGAAATAATATATGATACACAATGTTTTCCCACACCCTTCATGGAGAGTCATGAGGGGTATTTATAGGCTCATTACAATATGTCTATCCTACTTGTACAATAGTAGTCCCTGCGGGCACAACTAACTACGTATCTAGTCCAATTCACGTATGTGACGTTATCTTTATAAAAGAGCGAGACTAACAATCTCTTTCACAACAGTCGCAAGCGGTTCTTGTGATACATTACCAGTCTCTTAAGACCCATACACCTTATCTTCCTTTTTATTACTCGGATAATCAACGTTTTTAATAGGAAGACCATCATCATCCACGAGAGTAGCTTTCCCTTCAATAAGTAGCTTTTCAAGCTCCCCAATTTTCTTAACAATAGGAATAAAACCACCCTATTTAGCTTTCATTGTACTGCCAGAGTCCAACTTAGCCCCATCTTTAGCCACGACATCAGTAACAGACTATCCTACTATTGCAGAATTCGATTGAGTCTTTTTTTTGGGTAAAAGGTCAAAAGACCCGGTAAATATATTACTCAAAAAAACGTTTAAAGTACAAAGGATATGGGTGAATCCCATATCTCAGCCCGTTACATAGGCGGAAAAGTTTACATAGCAAGATACTTCCAATTCTCTAAATAAGAAAAAACCACAACTCAAAAGATACCATTAGATTCCTATGAAAAATAAAATAACTTTCTACCAAGACCTTTGAGCTTGATACCATACATGTCATGTAAAGCATCCAAATTCCCTGAAAGATCATAGACCTGATCCGCATAGTCATCATAATCATCTTCACGATCATGATCACCATCAAATAGGTTCATGGACTCATTAAACGTATTCACAACCTCGTCTTCATCACTGTGATACGTATTACCAAATCATATGTGATTCAGACTATGATTTGCATAAAATATATAGAATTTGTTGCATATTTAAAAAGATGCATAGCCGAGTTTATTTTCAGACCCTTTTCTAGAGTCCGACAATACTCACGTATTGAACCGTTTCACTTTGAGTAACAGATGAGTAGATGACGAATAACTTTCAAGCATGTTATGTCATACATGAGCCTCATTTTCTCCTTTATCATTTTTATTTATGTAATATATATATGTGATTTAGTTCGTTGAATAACTGTGTAGTTGATTTCCCTAAAAGTTCGTCTATATGAACAAAAATGAACACGAGAAAGCATTTATGCACATTTGATTTAGTATAATGAACAAACACGACCAAATGTGGTGGGGATTGTTGGAAATATTATATGAGTTAGGTAAGTTTTTATCATTCGTAAAGCATAAGGTACAACATGTTGATGTAGCAACCGATTGTACATGAGTAACCAAAGAAAATACAATCCTTAAGTGCGGCTAAATACCACTTGTTTGTATGATGTGGTAAATAGGATTGTGGTTAATTTGGTGGAAACATCTGCCCACTCTTGTGAACATGTTTGATGCCCTTCATATTGATGGTACTAATGACTTAGGTATTCTTACCAATGAAGTGACTAAGGATGTGAATTCTAGTATTACAAAGGAAGCTAAGGAGGACGGGTCTCAAAAGACTGGTAATGCATCACAAGAACCGCTTGTGAGTGATTCGATGGGAACTAAGGAGGTTGGTCCTACTCCTATTGTTGAGAAAATTGGGGAGCTTGAAAAGCTACTTATTGATGGGAAAGCTACTCTTGTGGATGATGATGGTCTTCCCATTAAAAAGGTTGATTATCTGGGTAATAAAAAGGATTCTCCGTCTACTTCTTCTACTAAGAAGGTCAACCCATTCTCTAAGGTAGGAGAGATTATTGATTATGAAAGTGATGAAGAGGAGGTTGTGAACACATTTGATAAGTCCATGAACCTATTTGGTGGTGGTCATGATCGTGAAGATGATTATGATGACTATTGATGTGTCATTGTATAGGTGTTTATTCCTTATCAAGTTTTACATTTATATTTTGCCGACTTAACCTATAACAACACTAACGGGCAGTGTACCCGATCAATGTAGCCTAGTTGGTAAGTAGGGTGTCGATAACTAAGAGTGAGATTTCTAATATACTAATTCTAAAGTTATTCGACTCTCCTAAACTAACGTAAAGGGGGGTTCAGCCTGAGAGACTGGCACGGGTTTGGTTTTGTACTAACTAAACTAAACTAAACAAACAATAGAAGATACCAAAGATAAGAAGAGTGTGTTAACCAAGTTTCATATATGATTAAGTTTTGATAAGTTCCTAAGACCTGCAGTGATTAGTGCTCAAGACTAGGCGCGGTGTCAATCCTACCTCTCGTTTCCCTAGAGTCTAGATTCCATTCAATTAATCCTGTCACAATTAATAGGAATTTGCATAAAGATGCTTAATAATTACTGTTTATGATTAATTAGCTTGTCACTTGTTTTATTGTTAGTTTTATATGAAGTGTATATAATTAAATCTTTCTCATTGGATCGCATTATATTGGCTGGTCCACCCTTAATGATTACTTATGTCTAAAAGTTATTTACTAACTGATCAGGTTAGTTATAACCATGGGAGATGTATGATATTCCGTAGTCACATATTACAAGCCACTGATAGACACAGAGGTTATCAAAGCACTAATAAAAGTCACCAAATACATCATCATATAAACTTTAATTAATGGGAAAGCAATATTAAGGGGAATGTATGATTTTCCGTAGTCACATACCACTGCCCATCTATCCTGATGAATTAAAGTGTACTATTACAATAAAACAAAACTATTTAACATAAGTAATTAAAACGAAGACTTAGCAACCAATCGAATTAGAATCAAATCAAAACATCAAATAATCATAAACTTGGCTAACACATAAGGGTGTTAGCCCATAATCTCTATAACAAAGCACATAAACATAATCATAATGAATAGAGTATTAAACACAATGTATACGTTACGCTAACAATGATTAGAGATGCTCTCCAAGTATAATTAGGTCTTCAAGGCTGATCTTCTGCTGTTTGGAGGGGTTTTGATCGTCTGGGAATGACCCTAAGGTTCCCAAAAGATACCCTAATTCGTGAATGAGCCCGGTATTTATAGATTCTGAAATCAGGGTCGATACGGCGCATCTAAAGAGTTAGATGCGCCGCATCTATAAGTAAACGTAGCCTACAAGTCTGAAACTGACCCGATATGGCGCATCTATAAATTTGATATGGAGCATCTCCCAATACAGCGCATCTAAAGACTTGATGCGCCGCATCTCCTTCAGAAACATGTAGATCTCATTAATTTTTCTCTTTCCGTGGCCGCTTGAATCAACTAAAACGGAGTCCGGATGAAGATTTTACGGCCAAAATAAGAAAGCATCTTCAAGTGTCGACTTGTAATCTTTGACTTCTTCTTTAAGCTTCTAGTCTTCACTTGATGTCTCGGTAAGGATTGTATATGGCCAATACGTCGCATCAAATTGGTCCGATGCGGCGTATCAAGGTAACTTCGCGTGGGGTCCAAGATTATTATATTCCAGAATATTCGTACACAGTCTTTAGATGCGGTATATCTTCAATCTCTTATGCGGCGTATGTTCTCTTGTATCTTGGATCATCTTTTGGTGAAGTCTTGAGAGTGATATGCCATATGTATGAAATGTAATGCGGCGTATCTGGAGTAGAACAAGTTGGTTCTTCTTCTTTGACCAAAGTTTCATATGCGACGCATGATAAAATCAGATGCGGCACATGCTTCAGAGTCAGGCAATGGTCTTTAATCTCTTCAATTCAGCAGACTTTTCCAATCTTGATCATTTTGCTCCATTTTACGTCCATGATAGCTAACTTTCACCAAATGCTTGTTTATAACTGAGAATTACAAAAGTAGGCGATTAAGTATCAATTCCCATATAAAATAATAAAAAAACAAGCAATATACATAGGATACATGATGCTAATAAAATGTACTTATTTGATGTCATCAACTATGCTAATCAAGTCTACGATCTTCTAGGGAATTTGGATGCTTTTTATGACATGTATGGTATCAAGCTCCAATGTAGCAACCCACAAAATCTCATCACTATCATTCCCATTACAAATATCTATAGTAGGTATTTCTCAGGTAAATTTTGCTATGTGCATTCACTACTTGCATGACTCTCTAGACCTGCTCACGTATCCACACAAGCCAAAGATCTCAACATTCACACCCTATAAACTCCTGGTATGTCAAGCATAAGATCTCAAAAACACCACAATAAGTAATCTACCAATATAACACAATAAACTCACCACAAAACCACAATAAACCCTAATTAAACCCTAATTAGACATATGTGCTTACAAAATCCTATATGCTTAACTAAACTAGTTTGAAAGTGTCCAAGGCTTAAGTATGAGTTACCTTAGGAACATTAGGATACCTTAGCACCCTTAAGCACTAGTACAATCCATTAGAGCTTAGGTACAAGTCCCTTAGGCACAAAACCATAACTAGGTTATAACTTCCCGGAAACTAGGTCAAACCTTCCCAAACCTTTCCCATAAGCTACCACCACATAGTATAAACCCCTTAGGACTTAGTGATGAGGCGAAAAGTGTTACGCTTTTAGGGGGTCATTTAAGCCCTAATCCGTAATTATTTGATCAAATATTGCCTTAAATCGTTCCTTTTGTCATTTTAGGTACTTTGGAGAGGAAATCTGGAAAAGAAGGTAGTTTGGACGTTTTTGGAGCATAAAAGTGAAGAAAACGACAAAGTCCCAAAACCATGCTGGAAACTGTACCAGACGGCGTCACTCTTTACGAGGTGACGGCGTCATGCTTTCACAAGGAGGTTGATATGAGATTACACGAGACGCTCCAGAAAGTTTTTGTGAAATAACACATGACGGCGTCACGCTTTGTGACGCCGAAGCCGTCACGTTATAATCTAAAGAGAGACGGCCCAGAGATAATTACAAGGGGATGGTGTCAGCAATGGATCTGAGCAATCCGAGAAGGGTTTTGGCGGCGAGGTGACGGCGTCAAAAGCTAAAACGTGATGCCGTCAAGTTGTAAAATCTATATATAGTTTTCTAATTTTCATTCATTAGGTGTGCAACTTTTGGGAGAACTTTAGGGATAAACCGTAGGTCGAATTTTATTGTATTTTTCAAGGGTTTTTCACCCTTGAATCATTCATGCTTAATTAAAGATAAGTCTCCTTTCAAATCAATCAGTATGTCTATGTGTTACTTGATTATATCTTATGCTTGTCTTTAGTTTAACATGCTAGGCTAGGTTTCTCTTGTGTTGCTTAGATCTAATGAAACCTAGCTATTGATTACTTGTTGTTGGTTTGTTATTGATTGTTGTGGGTGGGTGATGTCGATGTTAGGCTTAAGAAAACTGTCTAACCTCCTATACGGTAACTTGCTTGAACGTCTTAAGAAACATGAATCGGATGTGTACTATGATTATATGGTTGTATTTAATGCATAAGCGAATTCTAGTGATCTCATGTTAGGAGCTTTTAGTCGGCTCGACATAGAAGTGAAGTAGGAGCTTATAGAGTTAGGGAAGATCGTACACGGCCCTACGAATGGTTTAAAGGAATACAACCCGTTATCCACACAATTGTAACAAACCAATTAACCGGTAAAAGATAGCTAGGGAGTAAGGAAATCTAAGTAAACACACTTTTCTCCATATAAGTTTCACAACCATTTACTTTTCTTATTATTTTATTTTATTTGCATTAGTAGATATTTTGGTTAGTTGACTAGCAACTAATTCCGCCCACTCTTCCAAATACTCGAGATTTTACTTGCTTTCATAAATATAAAAATACAAAAAGAATCATCTCTCAACCCTTAGACCTAAATTAGAGTAGTTTTNGCCCTACGAATGGTTTAAAGGAATACAACCCGTCATCCACACAATTGTAACAAACCAATTAACCGGTAAAAGATAGCTAGGGAGTAAGGAAATCTAAGTAAACACACTTTTCTCCATATAAGTTTCACAACCATTTACTTTTCTTATTATTTTATTTTATTTGCATTAGTAGATATTTTGGTTAGTTGACTAGCAACTAATTCCGCCCACTCTTCCAAATACTCGAGATTTTACTTGCTTTCATAAATATAAAAATACAAAAAGAATCATCTCTCAACCCTTAGACCTAAATTAGAGTAGTTTTCAATCCTAACGACACTATTCCCCAAGAGAACGATCAATCCCCCGATACTTGCCACTACACTATACTACATCGGTTAGGTACACTGCCTGGTGGGGATTGTAAGCTTCTCAAGATCCCTTGAGAGGTAAAACCTACTACGAAGGTTGCAAAACCCATGCATCAAGTTTTTGATGCCGCTGTCGGGGAATAGTTATTGCTTAGGTTGAATTTTATTTTACTTAGGTCTACTCACTAGATTCCTTTCTAGTGAGATATTTATTTTATTTTTCTAGGTTTTCTTTAGTCTATCTTTTTTCTTCGTGTCTTTGTTCGTAACCATTACCATCTGACATCATGGTAGGTGGTAATATCCTTGATCCCAACAACCCACCACAACATAACATACCCCAACCAAACCAACCTCCTAGAGCCCGTACTTTTGGGGAATACTCCCGTCCTAGCCACCAAGGCTATTCGAAACACCATTGAGCGCACCCAAGGAGCCAATGTGTCTCCCTTGCGATCCGACACCATCCGGTTGGTGCAAAGCGGATGTGCATTCCATGGACTTCGTTCCGAAGATCCAAATCAACACCTCAAGGATTTCCTTAAGATCGTAAATTCCATAGACCTTGATGTTGACACTCGAGAGACTACCCGATTACGTCTCTTCCAATTCTCTCTGCGAGACCAAGCTAGTCAATGGCTAGAACGTCTACCCGCAGGATCCATTACTCTTGGGATGATCTCACCACTCGCTTCCTTGTTCAATTTTTCCCACCGGGGAGAACCACTAAGCTAAGGAATGAAATCTTGATGTTCCAACAACGTCAAGGCGAAACTCTCTACGAGGCATGGACTCGATTCAAGGACTTACTCCAAAAAGTCCCTCACCATGGCATAGACCTTTGGCTCCAAGTCCAAATTTTCTATGACCATATCAATATCCCCACGAGGCAAACCATTGACCAAGCGGCCGGTGGCAAGCTACGTGATCTAAGTGCGGAACAATCATGGGATCTCCTAGAAGATCTTGCTCTATATGACAACGAAAGTTGGAATGATCCCCGTGATTTGAATAAGACGGTCAAGGCAATATCTTTGCCTTCGAATAATTCAAGCACTTCCGACCGTAGGATCATAGAACTTGAAGACCAAGTCAAGTTTCTCATGAAATCCTACGAGGCTCCTAAACCTTCAAGCCAAGTGAACAAAATCACTTCTTCGTGCGAATTATGTAGTGGTCCCCACGACACTCGTGATTGCATGGAACTCCCCGAACAAGCTTTTGCGGACTACGCATCCTCGCGTACCGACGGAGCAGGAGAAAAGTGATACACTTTCAAACCCGAGCCAAACCCTTATGGTGATTCTTACAACCCCTCTTGGAGAAATCACCCAAACTTTAGGTGGAAACAAAACCAAAACACGCCCCAAACCAATCCTTCCAATCCACCTAATCGTTTCCAATCTAACGGTTCATCCTCAAACCGTACTTTCAACAACAATCCTTCCAATAACAATGGTAGTACCAATAATTTTGGAGGACTGATGTCTAAATTTATGGCATCCCAAGACGCTCGTATAGCCAAGTTTGAATCCGATTTCAAACAAAGACAAAGCGAGATGACCAATAAGATCGACACCTTGTTGAAAGTTCTCAATGACTGAGAGATGGGAGCCCTCACAAGCGACACGGTCAAGAACCCGAAACTAAACATTAATGCCATCTCTTCGGTTTCGTCTCCTAGTTCTTGCCCACAATACTATTCGGTCAATGCCATGAGCACATGTTTCAAGTAAACACAAATCCCTCAAAAAGACCACGAGAGTAGGATATCCAACACTAAATTGGTCAACAACATAGTTGAAACACCACCGATTCAAAACCTTGACGAAGAATTCAAGGAGCTCCACCTTGAACGTCTGGTTATTGATGTTTTGTCACGTGCTCCCTACTATAATGCCCTCTGGGAAAAATATGAGAAGAAGCTCAAGTTAGGTGACAAGGGAACCGCCTTCGTTCAAAATAAGTTACCTAAGAAACTAGATGACCCGGGCTTATTTGTCCTACCTTGCAAGATCGGTAATTCGGAGGCTTATGACACATTAGCCGATCTTGGATCAAGCCTTAACTTATTTCCACTACCTCTTTACACCGCCCTCAAACTAGGAAAGCTAGAAGAAACCAAAGTAATAATAGGTTTGGCGGATGGGAGTGTAGCATACCCGGTTCGAGTAGTAAAGGAGGTGGTAGTACACATAGGGAAGTTAACAATTTTAGCCGATTTCCACGTCCTCGACATGGTTAGCGACCCTACATGCCCTTTGTTGATAGGAAGAGGATTTTTAGCCACCGCAAGTGCTATGATTGATTGTAAGGGATCTAAAATAGCGGTAGGAGAAGGAGAAACTTGGTCGGTATATGATGTTAAGAAATACGCCTACGACACCTTTGAGGAACCAACACCCCCTGGGGCAGATGTTAATAGGAGACCCTCTATTTAACCATGGTCCGTATCTAGAGGGTCTCCTATTAACACAAGGTGTAAACCCTAGTGATATTCAGATCACTCATATTCAATATATTGAAGCTATAAGTCTGGTTAAACATTGTGTTACTTACATACAACTGTTCTCACTTACAATACATCATACAATCCATCTTCTAAGTATTACTAAGTATATTCCGTGTGCTTAATAATATAACTCAAAGTATCTCTCTAACACAAGGTGTGTGTTAAGATCCATCAAGTAGTATCAGAGCCAGGTTGCTCGTGATATCTAAGGTTCGTCAAGGTTTTTATTGTTGAGGAAGAAAGCAGTTTTGAAGATGATCTACTATCGAAGAATTGTTTTTTAAAAGGTATCAATGTTTTTCTTTGGTACTGATTCGTACAATAAAATTAGAAGATAACATCGTACTGAGTCTATTAAATATGCTATTATTCTTGTTTGGAGTAAATTCACAAAACCGACTAGATTCAATATTAAAAAATCATTCTTGGTGCTCGAATATTGATTGGTTGATTCATTATTATAACATCATACCCTAAATTAACTATGGGTCACTGCATTAATTGAGGGTCGGTCGTGAAGGGATTTGCACAGCATGAGGTGGTCGAATAGTGACTTAATATTGGAAAAGATAATGCATCGCTTGTGGATTTGAATGATAGTGGGGTTGTCAAATTATTATTAATAGATCAAGAAGGAATATATTATTAATAGATCAAGAAGGATTGTCGCTTACTGATGGAACTGATTTTTTATTTGGTCGACTTTTGGTGTGGATTGCATTGTTACCTCGTACTTTTATACTGATGATGATGATTGGTTTGCTTAATGCTACTGGTTGCTATCTTTATTTTTGACGAGATGCTGCTGTTCACGTGGGGCTTTCAAAGTATATTAAATTGATACAAGTGAAAGTCAAATATTGTGGGACGGAATCATATGAAGTTTGGTTATGATTGTGTTGTCGTTTTTATTGCACGTGTACCGGTTTTACAAGATAATCTGATTGGCTGCTTCACTAACGTAACCTTGTACTGAGTTATTGATTGATCGATATTATTTATTCTCACATATAGCTCAGTGATTTTTAAAGGTTTTTGATTAATACTACTGCTAGTAGTACATGGTTTCTACTGCTATGAGGATTTTAATACTACTGCTAGCTTTGTGATTCTACTGCTACGCTAGAGTGTTTCTACTGCTGTCATATTTTTCTGCTGCTAACATGTTTCTGCTGCTCGATATTATTGATTTCTACTGCTGGTCATTGAAAGTTAGTGCTGCTTGGGTTGTCCGATATATTGTTTCTACTGCTAGTACTATTTGATATTGGGCAAAGTATGGATTTAATTTTTGGATGAGATGGTTTTACACACACATGGGATTTTGGTTCACACACATAGGAAGAAGTTGGTTTATGTTCTTAAAAGTTTAATGGCTCGTTTTTATTGCTTATTTTGATTACGAAGGAGATTATTTATCACTTATTTGAAGTTGAAGTGGAGTTTCTTAGATGCGTGTTCTTATTATATATTAAACGGCTAACAACGTTTAAAGATAACTTGCTGATGCTTAATGGTGTGACGAAGAATTGACAAACACTTGAAGGAGTTACGTTATTGTGCTCAGTGATTATTGTCAAGGGATTGCGGTCTCCTTATACATTGGTTTTGGTATACGTTTGGAGTCACGTGTTTAGTACAAGACATAAGGCACAAGTTTGGGTTATTCTACTTCTTCATCAAGTTCTTTATATTTAGTTTTCTTCACATGTGATCATTACAAGGAGCCTACAGATTTGAAGAATCATAAAGATGATTAACACATTGATTTCAGGAGAAGTATCTTATCATGTGTTTTAATCATTTGATGTACATGCACCACTCGAGGGGAAGTTGCTTGCATTCCTTATTTGTTGATAACAAAAAGGGGAAGAGATATTGGAGTGGCATGGCATGGATTAAGGGGAAGACAAGATTGTTTCATTCATGGTGAGATTTAATTATCTCAATTTCTCTACTTCGTCTAGGGAAGTTCGTACAAGATTCGTGGTTGTTTTGTCATCATCAAATAGGGGAAGATTGTTGGGTCTATTATATTTGATGATACAAAACAAGAAAGAATGAAACATGAAAGACCTAAAGTTACAAAAGAAGAATTCTTCAATTAAAGAAGAATTAAACAAGGACTTGCTTGCAAAATAAGATTTATATTTTAGTCCTTCATAGTATTCTTGTAACCCTAATTCTGTGTTATATAAACAGAATACAGGGAATAGCTTTTTAATTCAAGTCTTCCATAATGTAGTCAAAGGGGTGTGTGTGTGTAACCTAGGCGTATGAGTCTTGTATAAACGCCTAGGGTTAGTCGGTTTGTTAAAGCCCCAAGGATCTTTATGATCCATGTTAGATTGTAACCGTTCTAGAATTGACCATCAAGTGGTATCAGAGCCAGGTTTCTGATACTTAGATTTAGAAGATCCAAGTAACAAGCTTAACCAATTCACTCAGATCAATGGAGATGGAGAACAACCAGTCCAACTCTGCACCAAGGCTTCCGAAGCTCAAACTCAATGAGTTTGAGATGTTGAGGATAATGATTGAGCAATACTTTCTCATTTAAGATTATGCTTTGTGGGAGATCATCTTAACTGGTGACTCTTTCATGCCTGAACAGAAGACTGAGAAAGTTAGTGACAATGAAGTAATCACAGTTTCTGCACCTTCTACTAGTGATGAAAGAACACAGAAGAAGAATGACATGAAGGCAAGAAGCTTATTACTTATGACTCTTCCTAAAGACCAGATCATTGCCTTTAGCAAATACAAAACTGCTAAAGAACTTTTTGATGAGATCTGCTCAGTGTTTGGTGGTAATGATGCTACTAAGAAGACACAAAAGACATTGTTGAAGCAAAGTTATGAAAATTTCTCTGCTTCAAGCAATGAATCTCTTGATAGCATCTTCACTAAACTCCAGAAGATTGTAACACAATTAACTGCGTCTGGAATTGAGGTAGACCAGGAAGATCTCAATTTGAAGTTTCTAAGAAGTTTGCCTTCTGAGTTTCATACCAATGTCACTGTCTAGGAAAATAAACCAGAAATTGAAACTATGAAGCTCAATGATCTCGACAATAACTTCAAACTCATTGAACAAAGAATGAAAAAGGCAGGAAAGCTCAGTACAGGCTCAAGTAGCTTGGCACTGGTGTCAACCTCTATTGATGATGATGATTCTGAAGATGACAGTGATGAAGAGATTGCCACTGCTGGTTCTACAGTTTCCACTGGTAATGCTATAGTTACCACTGCATGTTCTAAAAAGAAGGTTGCTGGGCTTAGAGATCCTACCTTCTATGCTTTCATCTCAACTCAAGTTAATGGCTCAATATTAACTCATGAAGACTTAGAGAAAGTTGATGATGATGACTTGGAGGAGATGGACATAAAGTGGCAGATAGCCCTTCTTAGCATGAGAGCTAAGAAATTCTTCAAAAAGACTGGCAAGCCCATACACATCAATAGCAATGAAACTGCAGGGTTTGATAAGAAGAAAGTGGAATGTTACAACTGTCACAAGTTGGGGCATTTTGCTAGAGAATGCAGAATTTTGAAAACGGAAACTTAAAAATTTGCATGCAACTGGTGGAACCCTGCGACATCAAGGGCGGAACCCTTGTGAGGGTTCCGTCTGATCCGTTGGGCCAATTCTGGGTTACCCAGAATTTTGTACTGGCGGAACCCTGTTAAAGGTTCCGCCAGTTCCGCCAGACACCAAAAACTACACAGTCCGCGTTTTCAAACGTCGAGACGATTTTCAAATTTTCCGAAAACTCTTAAAAATGAAAATTTATCACATATCTGATTAGGAAATGCAAAAAATGGACATGTAAACACGCATACCATAGGACTTTGACCGGGGGCTAGCGAATTTCATTATACTTAGTGAAATTTTTCATAATCTTGAAAATTTGACAACATGCCAAATGTTGTCGTCCTGCATCATTTTTAGTTCATACATGTCCTAAACAAAATAAACATCCATACAAACACATAAATCCATAACACAAATTGTTTAAACTACCAAATTGTTCAAATAGCACCTAGTGCCAAACACTCCTTCTCACACGCTCTCATTGACGATCCACCTTCTTCTTGAGCTTTCCAAGGAACCTCCCAAGACATTTGAACATCCCCTTCGTTTGCTTGAACTCCGCCGACTCATTAGGAATAGTTGGAAGTTGTGAAAGGTATTCTACAGGTGGAAGCCTAGAGTTGGGTAAGCTATCATCTTCACTCATTGAAGATGATGATGAGGAAGTAGGAGGATGAGGGCGTTTCCCTTTTATCTTATCATGTGTTTTAATCATTTGATGTACATGCACCACTCGAGGGGAAGTTGCTTGCATTCCTTATTTGTTGATAACAAAAAGGGGAAGAGATATTGGAGTGGCATGGCATGGATTAAGGGGAAGACAATATTGTTTCATTCATGGTGAGATTTAATTATCTCAATTTCTCTACTTCGTCTAGGGAAGTTCGTACAAGATTCGTGGTTGTTTTGTCATCATCAAATAGAGGAAGATTGTTGGGTCTATTAGATTTGATGATACAAAACAAGAAAGAATGAAACATGAAGGACCTAAAGTTACAAAAGAAGAATTCTTCAATTAAAGAAGAATTAAACAAGAAGGACTTGCTTGCAAAAGAAGATTTATATTTTAGTCCTTCGTAGTATTCTTGTAACCCTAATTCTGTGTTATATAAACAGAATACAGGGAATAGCTTTTTAATTCAAGTCTTCCATAATGTAGTCAAAGGGGTGTGTGTGTAACCTAGGCGTATGAGTCTTGTGTAAACGCCTAGGGTTAGTCGGTTTGTTAAAGCCCCAAGGATCTTTATGATCCCTGTTAGATTGTAACCATTCTAGAATTGACCATCAAGTGGTATCAGAGCCAGGTTTCTGATACTTAGATTTAGAAGATCCAAGGAACAAGCTTAACCAATTCACTCAGATCAATGGAGATGGAGAACAACCAGTCCAACTCTGCACCAAGGCTCTTGAAGCTCAAACTCAATGAGTTTGAGATGTGGAGGATAATGATTGAGCAATACTTTCTCATTCAAGATTATGCTTTGTGGGAGATCATCTTAACTGGTGACTCTTTCATGCCTGAACAGAAGACTGAGAAAGTTAGTGACAATGAAGTAATCACAGTTTCTGCACCTTTTACTAGTGATGAAAGAACACAGAAGAAGAATGACATGAAGGCAAGAAGCTTATTACTTATGACTCTTCCTAAAGACCAGATCATTGCCTTTAGCAAATACAAAACTGCTAAAGAACTTTTTGATGAGATCTGCTCAGTGTTTGGTGGTAATGATGCTACTAAGAAGATACAAAAGACATTGTTGAAGCAAAGTTATGAAAATTTCTCTGCTTCAAGCAATGAATCTCTTGATAGCATCTTCACCAAACTCCAGAAGATTGTAACACAATTAACTGTGTTTGGAATTGAGGTAGACCAGGAAGATCCCAATTTGAAGTTTCTAAGAAGTTTGCCTTCTGAGTTTCATACCAATGTCACTGTCTGGGAAAATAAACCAGAAATTGAAACTATGAAGCTCAATGATCTCGACAATAACTTCAAACTCATTGAACAAAGATTGAAAAAGGCAGGAAAGCTCAGTACAGGCTCAAGTAGCTTGGCACTGGTGTCAACCTCTATTGATGATGATGATTCTGAAGATGACAGTGATGAAGAGATTGCCACTGCTGGTTCTACAGTTTCCACTGGTAATGCTATAGTTACCACTGCATGTTCTAAAAAGAAGGTTGCTGGGCTTGGAGATCCTACCTTCTATGCTTTCATCTCAACTCAAGTTAATGGCTCAATATTAACTCATGAAGACTTAGAGCAAGTTGATGATGATGACTTGGAGGAGATGGACATAAAGTGGCAGATATCCCTTCTTAGCATGAGAGCTAAGCAATTCTTCAAGAAGACTGGCAAGCCCATACACATCAATAGCAATGAAACTGCAGGGTTTGATAAGAAGAAAGTGGAATGTTAAATGTTAGCATTGTATTTTTATATTATGAAGTGTCGGTCATTATGTTCTTGAATCGTGTAATAGGTTGCGTTAGAAAGTGTTTTAGGAAATTATATGTTCACTTATCAATTACTAGAAAGTCTAAGGGCCAAATATGTAAAAGATCAAAAGCCCTAGACTTCACACCTATATAAGGAATTGTATAACCTCACTTTGAGGTTGGTTGATCATTTGGTAATAACATAGCTTATATTTCACACACATGATCCTCCCATCTCTCTCTCTACATCTCTCTTTCTCTCTCTAAGATTTGATGAATAAGGTCGTGATTTAGGTTGTATACGGGCTCCTACAAGTGGTATCAATCGCCAAGGGATAGATTTAGGTTGTTTTAGATTTAGTTTTGGCTCGTTTGGGCTTTTATTTCACTCGTTAGGTAAGGTCTTATGTTTGGTTTGATTTAGTTGCAAGGTTTTTGGTGTTTTGAAAGATTAATACTCGTTAAGGATCATATATACCACGTTTTCGTACTCAAAACATTCGATCAGTGAGCATTTTTGTGTATTGCGAGTATCAAAAACTTAGGGTTTTGTGAGTAAGCGTTTTTTTATCAGTTCTTTGCGAGTATCATAGGTGATATTGCGAGTATGGGTGGTTTTTGATAGTTTTTTTGCGAGTATCAGTCTTAGCTTTTGCAAGTATCGAGTTTTGTATTTGCGAGTATCATTTTGTTTTGCGAGTATCATTCCATTTTGGCGAGTATGCCTTAATACTCCTTATCCATCTTGCGAGTAAGGATCTTACAGTTGCGAGTATCAAACCTCATGCTGCTCAAATTTCTTCAAACCTTGCGAGTATCAAAATTATTAGCGAGTAAGAAAGTTGCGAGTAAGGAATTTAAGCTTTGCGAGTAAGACAGTTTGGATTATTGCGAGTAAGGGTGTTGGTTTTTGCGAGTTTGGTATTTATTTTTTGCGAGTAAGACCAAGTGTAATTTGCGAGTAAGCTGCCTTCATTTTTGCGAGTAAGGAGTTGGAAAAATTGCGAGTAACGAGTTTGAAACTAGCGAGTATCACATCTTTTGCTTTAGCGAGTAAGAATCCTTCAATCTTGCGAGTATCAAACCCATGTCCAGCGAGTAAGAACAAAAAAATAAAAAATAAAAAATAAAAAAAAAATAAAAAAAAATTATTTTCTGGCGGGAAAATTTGAGTAAAATTTATTTTCTGCAGGAGATTAAACGTTCAATTTTTACGCGAGATTTAAATTTTGGTATAACGTTGAAAATTTTGACCAAAAATTCAAATTTTTAGGCCAAAATTCAAATTTTTTCGATAAAATTTGGCGTCAAAATTTTTAAAACTCAAATTTTTCGTGCAACCTTAGAATTGCATTCCATAGTGTTTTTCAAATTTTGGGTAAGAAAATTTTCATATTCGATTTTTGGAGGGAAAACTCAAACTCACTAAGAACAACCGTATACGCTTTAAATTTTCATCAAACCTAATCTACATCAACAACCTAAGTTCATCCTAAAGATCCAACAACAACCTTTCACGACACGTCACTTTGAATCAAATCATAATGGCAACTCAACAAGATATTCATGCTGCTGGTGCTGAGAACCATCCTCCTATGCTTGAAAAAGGTGGTTATCTTCCATGGACAAGCCGTATGCTTCGTTACATCAAAACCAAAACCGATGGCAAGCTCATGATCAAATCCATTGAAAATGGTCCATTTCAGCCAAAAGAAATCCTTGATCCGGGTAATCCAGATGGAACACCTCCCACTCAACCATTCTTTCGTCTCCAAAAAGAAGAAGACTACACAGCTGCAGACTGGAAGCAGATTGAAGCAGATGATATGGCAATGCATCTCATTCAACTTGGTTTACCTCGTGAGATCTTTGCTGCAGTCGACAGTTGTGAAACAGCTCATGCTATGTGGGAACGAGTTAGAAGACTTTGTCATGGAACGGAAGTTGGGCAACAAGATGTTGAGAACAAGCTTCTAACAGAATGGGAAAACTTCACGTCTACAGCAGGTGAACAGATTGAATCATACTACACCAGGTTCTGTACCTTGATGAATGAGCTGATTAGAAACAAGTTGGAACCACGACAAATTGTGACAAACATTAAGTTCATCAACAATCTACCAGAAGAATGGCGTCGCTTTGTCACAATTGTCAACCAAACAAAGAATCTTCATCAGGTGGATTATGATCAACTCTATGACTTCTTGAAGCAAAACCAAGCTGAGGCAAATGAAGTTAGGAAGGAAAAGTTGGCTAAGAATCATGATCCTCTTGCACTCATTGCTACAACACCAACACTTCTACCAGTGAACACACAACAACCATCATCATCATCTTCCACTCACAACTATGTGCAACAACCATACGTTTCACAACCAACACCTATCTACCAACAACAAGTCTACCCACAACAACAACAAATCATTTCACAACAACAATACCCACAATTCCATGAACCAGAGTTCACTGACAATGATGAATCAACTGCTGCTTTGACACAAGCATTTGTTTTGTTCTTAAAGGCATTTCACATGGGTAATCAGACTATGCAAAATCAGATGGGTCAGAATACAAGGAATCAGTCGGGTCAGTTTGTTGGAAATCATAGGGGTCGGAATGTTGGTAATTAGGGTGGAAATGGTGTCGCTCCAGTTGCTGGGAATTATGGAAATGGGAATATGAATCAAGGGAATGTGGTAAAGTGTTTCAATTGTCAGGGTGTCGGTCACATGGCAAGGAACTGTCCTTCAAGGGTGGATAAGAAAAATCCTGAGTATTTGCAGAAAGCATTGATGCTGGCTCAGAAGCAGAAAGCAGGATTTCAGTTGAATGCTGAGGAGATTGACTACATGGCACTCATGGATGATATGGAAGATTGTGAAGATATTGATGCGAACTGCATATTCATGGCGAATCTCCAGGAGGCTAAGTATGACACAGATTCTGAGACACCGCCGGTTTTTGATGCCAATGTAGTATCTGAGGTACCATTAAACAATTCTTTCAACAATAATGATATGTTTAATATGTCCCCTCATGAGGAACA
>LBNU01008619.1:0-10431 GCA_014162995.1 Artemisia annua | reverse complement strand
TAGCTTTGTTTCTAGACACTACACCATTTTCATCCATTTTGTTATGAAAGACCCATTTTGTTCCAATTATTGTTTGACTCTTTGGTTGAGGAACTAATGTCCAAACATCATTCCTAACAAATTGGTTTAATTCTTCTTGCATGGCTATTACCCATGACTCATCTTTTATTGCTTCATTTATATTTTTCAGTTCAATGGTTGACTCGAAACAAAAGAAGTTGCTTTCATTTTGAACTTTGATCTTAGTGTTCTTTCGTTAATGTTTCCTATGACACCATCTAATGGATGACTTTTAGATTCTTTGACATTGACAATTTCTTTGTTTAATAGTTCATCTTCCTTGTCATTACCTAAGATCTCTTGACTTTCTATTGCTTGGCTTTCAACTAAGTCATCATCTACCAAATGTGATGTCTTAGAAGGAGGTGGACTCTCGTCAAATGTTACATTCAACGATTCCTCGATTCTTAAGGTTTCTTTGTTTAAAACAATGTAAGCTTTACTACTTTGTGAATATCCAAGAAGCACACCTTCATATGACTTTGGGTCAAATTTGGTGAGATAATCCTTTGTGTTAAGAATAAAACATTTACTCCCAAATACTCTAAAATAACCTAGTGTAGGCTTTTTATCTTTATAAAGTTCATATGGAGTTTTGTTTAAAAATGGTCTTATTAAGACACGATTTAAAATATAAGTTGATATGTCAACGGCGTTACACCAAAACTTTTGTGGAATATTTTGTTCATTAAGCATTGTTCTACTCATCTCTTGAAGTGTTCGGTTTTTACGTTCTACTACACCATTAGTGTAACACCCGGTACTTTTCCTAAAACCTATTTCTAGCCAAATATCTATTTTCGTACCTAAGATACCTTTAAACTTTTAATGCATGTTAATTGGGCTTGAGAAGCGTGAGATATATTTGGAAACGAGAACTTTATTCCTTGATTGACTCAGCACAACCTAGAAAAACTCGAATTGTATTGCACTTGCCAAATTATTTGATTTATTTTGAGTTTGAGAAAAACTATGAAGTTTATGCTTGATTTTATTGGAAAAATTATTTCGTGAACAATGGCACAAGTTTCATAATTTTTCGAGTCTGTTTGCTATGTCGTTTGAGCCCCGAAGCGTTATCGTGAGAGGTTTAGCTACGTTGACAGTTTTTGACCCTTGACTTACCTTTTCTCTTTATCCTACACTTTCATTTGCTTCAAAAACTACCCTATACTTATTCACATGTATATATACCCTCAAAACCCCCATTTTCTCTCATTTTCACATAATAAAAACACTCACACTCACATATTTTCTCTCTCTCTCTCTCTCTCTCTCTTCCCTCTCTCTTTCTTTTTTCGGCCGACAACCACCCACCGCCGGCGATTTTCCGGCCACCGGAATATTTTCCGGCCACCAAAAAAAAAACTTTTTATATTTTATAAATCGGGACGTCCCCATTCCGGTTGTACAAGCCGTTTTAATCAAAACCACCCCGAACCACCAACCACCGCCGCTCCACCTCTCCGCCGTCAACACCACCACGAGCCACCACCACTTTCTCCACCTTTTCTTCTCTTTTTCCCTTGCTCGGTAACAAACCCAAACGCACCCTTTATTATATTTTATTTATTTATTTATTTATTTGGTTATTTATTTCATTTTTATTTATTTAAAACCTTAAAAATATTAATAATATAATTTTCATATTTTATATATTTTTGAAATAATATTTTCCGAAATTATTTTATTTAATTCAAAATTTTTTATAAATTTTTATATATTTTATTTATTATCCGAAAATAATTTTATAAAAATAATTTTATTATTTTATTATTTACCCAAAAATTATTATAAATAAAAATATATTTTTATTATTTTCGAGAACATTTATTTTATAAAAATTATTTATAATTTATTTATTTATATGTACCGATATATATATGTATATATATATTATATATTCAATTTGTTTTATTTATTAATTATTGGTTATAAAGAGTCAATGATATTGGTATATGTTTGTTGACTCGTGTGGGCCCCTTTGACCAACAGTTGACCAGTCAACGACGGGTTGACCCGGCGTGACTCGGCTATTTTTGTGATTATTATTGATTATTGGTTATCGTTATATAGTTTGGTACTTGTTTCGGCTAACGTTTATATAAACCGGATTAATAAATATGAAACCTAAAATACATTTGTTTTAGTTAAGGGATTTGGACATCGGACTTGGATCCGGATTATTATTATATTTGTGATGTTATATTGTGAGCTTGAATTGGACGTATTGGATTTACGGCCATGGTTATTTGGACGTTATGGACCCTTTGGTACACGAGACGGTAGGGTACGTTAGGCCCGTAATGATCTTAACGTACCTGGAACCCGAACAATACAAAATGGTCGATAAACCTAAACAACTAATGGACTACGCGAATGATATATCCAATCATATTATTATTTATAAATTTAGCGTGTTTAAATAAAAAGAGTCATTTTGACTTGGGAAACGTTCTATAAACGGGCAGGTCATGCCGAAATTTTGTAAAAATCTTTTATAAACTTAAACGATTTGAAGATTATTTAGTATTTTAGAAACTCTTTCAAACTTATATTATTTTCAACGTTAAATGGGTAAAGAGCCGAAACTAGTATTTATTGTATTGATTGTTCATTTGCATTTGTATCTATTTCACTTCGATTTCTCTTCTTCGAGATATTCTTTCGTCCTTTTCTTGCGTACTTGGTCGTTTCGACGACATATTCTTTCTATCTTTCTCGTCACCCACACGAGACTTTTTGAAAACTATTTTCTTTCAAACGCCATTGGTTAATAAAACTTTATTCAAGCATTGTTTATTGAGATATTCGAGTACCATTGCTGAGTTATGATATTTATATTGCTTAGGTTGTGCTGAGGATTATTTGCTGTGACGCATTATTTGATTGGTTGCTATATCTCGTTTCCTGCTATTGTTAAGGTGTGATTCATAGCCCCGCTTTTTATCTTTTAAATGTTTATAAACCCATGGGGTGAGATACATGCTTTAAATATTTTCTGATCACAATTATTTTTGGTATGCTTTTCCTGATTGGTATGCTTTCCTGACGATGTGCTAAGTAGCTTTACCTTGCCATTGCAAGACCCTACCGATCATGAACCATTAATCACTTGCGAGTGAGCGCGAATATAGGGATATAGGCCTATAGGAATTGAACCTCTCTCTCCTTTTGCTGTATAGGCAAATTGTGGTGTACTATATTCGATTTTGCCGGGTAATTGGCAAGTACTCGGCCTTGGGGGCACTATTATATTATGAAATTCCGCGGTTATATTGATACTATGATTTGTTGGTTAACGTTTTGCGTGTCATGAGCTTAGCATCATCAACAATGTTATATGCACAGGGATGCCTCTATACATTGGTTGTTACCTTGATTACCCGATATTTGCATATGTTGCTTATATCTTATGATTAAAATCTTGTGCTCAACCTTATTATTTAAACCTATGGATTACACTCAACCTTTGTGTTGACTTTTAAGCATGTGTTTCAGGTACTAATGATATTAATATTTAGCTTTGGAGTATGATGTTTTGGGCTTGGTGGAGTGGCTAAGGCTGAAGAGGCATTTCTGTCAAGGCAGCTTTACTATCTTTCTATCTTTATTTGCATGTCATTCGTAAAACCTTTTTGTGTCTTTTGTTACTTCCGCTGCTAAACTTTGTTTATTTTCCGCTGCAAACTCTATTTACTTTTTCCACTGCTACTTTGACTTAAGAGTCCTTGTACTCTAAATGGTTTGTAATTCGAATGATATGTTTTGCAACATTTATAAACGTCCCACGTTGTGGTCGTTAGCTATAAATGTGCCTGGTTTCTATTTGCGTAATACCCCCAGCATGTTAGCTACCGTATTTGAGTTGGGGGTGTTACAATTAGATTGAGGGGTTCTTGGAGCCGAAAAATTATGAGTTATTCCATTTTTATCACAAAAGTCTCCAAATTGAAATTCATTATCAAATTCACGACCATGATCCGTTCTAATAGACACAATGCAAGTTCCTACTTGATTTTGAATTTTCTTACGTAGAATTTCAAATTGATCAAAACTTTGTTTTTACTTTTCAAAAATTTTGTCCAACTATATCTTGAATAATCATTACAATTACCAAAGTATAGAAGTTACCTCCATAACTTTGTATAGTGGATGGACCGAACAAATCCATATGCAAAAGTTCTAGACACCTAGATGTAGAAACCAAGTTTTTAGCCTTATGGCTACTATGGACTTGTTTACCGACTTTGCAAGCGTCACAAAAGTGTTGGTCATATTTCAACTTAGGTAGGTTTTGAACTAGGTCTTTGGAGGAGAGATTTTGTATAAGTCTCATGTTAGCGTGTCCTAAACGTCTATGCCATAAAGTTGAAGATTCATCTAATGAAGTAAGACAAAGTTTGTCTCTAGATGTTTGATCCATCTTCATGACATACACGTTGTTCTTAAGAACACCTTTGGCTATGGTTATGCCATCTTTAAGTATTTTACTTCCATTTTCACTAAAAAGGACGTTATACTTATTACGGCAAAGTTGACTAATACTAAGGAGATTAAAACCCAAGTTATCAACATGAGCTACATCATCTATAAAAAGAGAATCATGAGAGATTGTACCTTTTCCGATGATTTTGCTCTTAGCTTTACTACCAAACGTAACATTACCTCCATCACATTTGTGATATGTTGAGAAGAGGCTTTTGTTACCCGTCATGTGTCTTGAACAGCCGCTATCTTTAATCCATTCATCCGGTTCCAAACATACTTTAAAGCACACCTCATTTGATCATGAGCCATGAGAGCAATTTCATCATTCTTTGGCTCATCGTCATCTTCTTCATAGTCACTCCAAGCACCACTTACAAAAGCTTGTTGAGACTTGCTTTTGGGTGGTTTTGGACATTCTCCTATGAGATGACTTGTGTCTCCACACCTAAAGCATATCCTTTCAACCTTTCCTTTCTTATCATCACGATCTTTTCGGAAGGTTTTCTTGTCATCTTTAGGTTGCCTTACAAACTTCCCTCGTCTATGAAAGAACTTCTTGAAGTCTCTAACGGCCATGGCATATTCTTCATCATCACTATCCGAACTAGATTCTTCATCATCACTTGATTGGACTCTAGCTTTCAAGGCAATGGACTTAACCTTTTCTTTCTTGCCTTTAACTATTTCCGAATCTTTTTCCATTACCATTTCATGAACTTTGAGGTTTCCAATTAGCTCGTCAAGTGACATGCTTGAAAGATCCTTGGATTCTTCAATTGCCGTCACTTTTGCTCTCCACTTCGGATGGAGTGCTCTAAGGAATTTCCTGACAAAATTCTTGCTACAAAAAGATTCATCAAGTGCTTTAAGTGAAGTAATAATAGTGTTAAACCTAGCAAATGCACTATCAATACTTTCATCTTCGGGAATAACAAATTGTTCATATTGTTGAATGAGAAGATCAATTTTGTTATCCTTAACTTGTGAGTTTCCTTGATGAGTGACTATTAAAGATTGCCAAATTTCTTTAGCGGTTTTACACATAAAGACTCTTTCATATTCTTTCTTAGGCAAAGCATTGTAAAGCATCATTTTAGCTTCATTACTTTTAGCAATCAATTTCTTTTGATCTTCATCTTTACTATTCGTAGCTACACTATCACCATCAATGATTATATACCATAAATCTATATCTTTAGATTTCACGTAAGTTTCAAATCGGTTTTTCCAATATATAAAACCATTTGCTTCAAAAAGTGGTAGTCTTTGCATAGATTGCCTTCTTTGTAATTTTCAAAATCCATGGATCGTTTCAAGTTTTAAAACACAATGTATTTTAAAAGCTTGAGTAACATAGCTCTTGATGCCAATTGTGGAAAACTAGAAGGGGGTTGAATAGTTTTACCGGTTTTTCGTTTAATTATCTTTTGAAACTTTCCATTTAACCAATGATATAAACTCAAAGACAATATATAATATGCAAGTATAAAGAAAGAAACGATCAAACCACAACACGAGTATTTATCGTGGTTTGGCTACAAGGACTCTTTTTCCTTGCCCTACGTCCACGCCCTGAGTATCCAACTCGAGAGTTTCTTTCATTAGTTAACAAGCTCCTTTCACCGGCGGAGAAAACCTTCCACGTCTCTTACACGATTACCGACACTAAGCTAGATGTCGAGTTCTTTTACAATGGTACAACCACTCCCGTTAGTTCTTTTACAAGGGTAAAACAACTCCCGTCACACTATGTATTTTAAGGCCTAAAATACTAACCGATCACAACTTGAATATACACAATCAAATGAAGCATAAACTATACGAATTCTATACAATGTTAAGCTAACAAGTCTTGCAACGTTGTGTTGAGTACTTGTAAATTTTATATGAACTTGTGAACTTCTTTGCTACAAGAGAACTTCACACAAATGACAATGTTAATTGGTTAGATAAATGATGTATGTGTAAAATATAATGAGAAGTGATAAAGGAAAAATCTAACAAATGGCTTGGTATTTATAGCAAGACTTCCAGTAGCTCTGGCGGATACGGCGGAACCCTCAGATGGGTTCCGCCCGTGTACCTTCAAGGTTCCGCCAGGCTGACAGTAAGTTTTGCAATAAATCATTCTAAACCAACCAAAGTCACATCAACTTATTTCTAGTCAAACACATATTTGTGTAAGAAAACTTATGGTGAGTCAAACACACAATCTTTCCTTAAATGCATATTGATGTGTTTGACTCAAACTTGCCATAAATGGGATGTGGCATTTCTATTTTAAGAAATATAAAAATGTTGTGTTATATATGAAATGTAAGTGTAGCAAATGTCTAATTATGTAAGTCTTTAAACTCAAATTATGTTTTACTTAAAAACTAAAGTTTACACTTTGTCGATAACAAAACTTAGCAAAGATCGTAAAATATAAATAACGTTTTTAGGCGATATTTGTATTAACAATCTCCCCCTTTTTGTTGATGACAAAACATAAACTTTGTTTTTAAGTAACTCACAAATTTTAGTGTTAAGACTTAAAAAAATGTTATATTTACTTAAGTGATGAAAATCATATAAAGTTTATGTCTTCTCCCTTGTCAAAACAAAAAGAAGAGTAGCGAAGCAAAATTATGCACGTGCTCCCCCTTGGTCGATACTCCCCCTAAAAGGAGTGCCAAGATGGGAAACATGGATTTTGAACCTACAAAAAAATGGTTAGTTGGTGATAATGATATATGATCATCCTTGAAGGCACCACATTATATGAGAATATAAGCAACCACAAACACAACTCATATATGACCAACCAACAATGCAGATAAGATAGTAGAAAAAGATGTCATTCCAAGTAAAATTTGACTTTATAAAAGTCAAAGACAAGAAATGAAAAATATCTTCCTACTTCTAAAAATAAAAATTAAAATTAAAAAATAACCTAGAAATAAAAGAAAATCCCACGTCTATAAGTGGAAGTAATTCAACACTTCCTAAATGGGGCAAAAGGCCTCCATACTTGCTCTAAGATTGGTTTGGGTGGGAAAGAGCATCCAAACACTCAAGGATGTGTTGTATAGCAAAGCGGTTTCATCTTGAAATTGGTGAAGCAACATTTTGATATTTTCACCAATTTTGAGCATTTGCTCACATTATGAGCAAACATGGTGATGAGTGGGTGGAAATGGGTCGTTTGATGATGATAGTGGTGGTGGGTTGTTGTTGGTTTCTTGAGTGGATGACGGGTTTTGTATGGAGTCAAGCAAGGTGTTTTGTAGTTCCATTGAATTTCGACCATACTTTGAATTTCCTCATAAGAAGGAAAGAAAGACTCAAAGGATTGGGATTGAGAATGTGGTGGAGTTGGGTGATCATGGTTTTCAAAGTTAGGTTCTCCATATATGGGCTATACCACCTTCTTAATTATTCGGTCAACTTAACACCAAAGGTACTAACCTTGATCTAATGTTATTTCATCTTAATTATTATTTATTGCATTCTAATCTTTAATTTTTATTAAAAATTACAAGTGGTACTATGCTTTAAATATTAATATAAATGGAATATTATAATAGATCGAGTAAATTAGTTAGGTAAATTACTTGGTCCGATAAGAACTTAGTTTAGCCGATTTGTGTATGGAGAATTTTTGAAATGGATTACTCTAAGTCTTGTTACATACTCTGATACTGTTAACTGTGAATCTGCTCATGTATAGATGCGGCACATCAGTTTCCTATATGCTCCGCATCTTCTAAAAGATACGGCGCGTTAATCTTCTAATACGCCGTATCTATTTATCGATTGACATTACCAGCTAATTCGAGTTTGTCTTTGTAGATAACTATTCAATGCAGGAACATTTGGACATAGGTCGCTTTTTCAAAGCAACTTCCTTCGGGAATTTTGAAACACATCATATTGGGGATACCCTAACACAACATTGAGCAATCACTCGAAGTCATTAACATCAATGCATGGAATAATCGTGTGTATTGAAAACGGTTTCACCAGCATTGTCTGCGACTCTAAAAGAGTCAGGACAATTCTTCCAAGAACCTTTGATGTGATGATTCCTCCAGTGTTGTTTCAATTAACAAGTCTTGATTATATGCGGGCTTGTTTATTGCGACGAAGAACCATCACACGTTGATGGAATACAAAGGCTGAGGATTGAAAACAAACTTATCTAATTCATCTTTAGCTTTGTATATTTATCTATATTATTAACCTGAATTGTAATATTGCTTGAATTCTAATGTCAATTTATTCATGATGCTTGTTAATTGTTCGATCTAGCAAGACTGGCATTCGGTTCAGCATATCTAAAGATTGGAGTTATGTACATTGATATCAATTTTAACCATACTATGAAATTTTTATCAGACTATTTAAAGTCAGTCTGGTAACAACATGCGCCGCATCTAGCGACACAGATGCGACACATCCTATCTTTTATTTCATTTTATTTCGTATTAAATTCCAGGCTCGATACGACACATCTTCTTCCATAGAATGCAGCGTATCGACTGACCTGATGATTTTCAATTTTTATTTTTTAGGTTTTATTTTCACTAACTACTAATGTATTATGCAAGTTGAACCTTCTTAACTCAGGTGTATTAAAGTCTAGGTGGTATTATAGGTTCCTGAACTTTTTATGGAAACATCATTCATGAAGCTTAAACGTTCTCATCCACAAGAAAGTTGATCTTTGCTCGTAAACGCATAATGGAGGATCATTCCGAGCAAATATCAGGGAAGTTTTTCTGTTCTAATTCTTTTATTTTCCAGTTTTTAACCTTTAAAACAAAAACCGAGGACGTTGTTTAACTTAAGTGGGGGGATGGAGAATTAGAACACTTACTTGTCCAAACTTTTTCAAAATATGCTTAAAATGCGCCTAACATATCAAAATTTAAAAATTTTTTTAGCATGTTTTTTGTTTAAGTCTAAATTACATAGCCGCATATATAACATCACTTTTTGCCAAAAATCAAAAACTTTAGTGTGCTGGTGACTTGTAAACTTTAGAACTTGGCTTGTATACTATTCGAGACCACCATAATGAGTTTATCGATATAATTTGAGTGACTTGTCTAACTTGGTAAAATTCTAGGATTACACCCAAAAAGCCTTTATATGTTTTGTGATATTAACTAGCTACACCGGTTAGTTAACCCCCGTATAAACCCTTTTGTTACTCTCACTTTTAGATATGTCATGGACCCAGTGACGCACTGCACTTAAACCTTCTAGCCACTCGGGTATCTCTCAAAAGATACTTGTTTCATTCTCACGGAGAACCCTGCATAATCTATTGACCACTCATTCTGAGTGTGTTGATATTGAAAAGGAGGTACTCTGCTCCATTCCTCCGATGACTAAATGTGCACTTATTGAGTCTAGAGACAAGAGATTCATCAAAAGATCTCATAGGAACACACGATATTATTACACTGGTTGTTCTACATCAATGGACGCCAGATGTAAACTTTAGATCCTACGCAGGTCCTAGCAATCTGCCAGAACGTTTATGAGAGAATTTACTTATGTACTTCTCAATTATTGAACGGAAACTCCTGCCAGGGTCAACATCAAACAGCCCTGACAGCAGGTCACTTCGGTAATCTCTTGTGGGTTACGCGTAGTGTTACGGTGGACTCAAACGGTCTACAGTCGTGGGGTGATCTCCAGCGACTCACCTAATCGTGGGTGTACTTTGGTATGTCTATGTAAGCTCTTTCGAGGGTATCCGATTAGGAACAGCCATGGTAAGGGTTGGAGAAAGTCTTCACAATATGCTGTTGACGATCTCTAATTTCGAACCTGTAAGTACCGGTTGCTTTATTACTAACAAGTTTTATGCAGGTACAACCACCACAC
>LBNU01008615.1:2127-38046 GCA_014162995.1 Artemisia annua | reverse complement strand
ACTCCAAGCCCCGAAACAAACTTCCTAATCCAAACAGCTTCCATTGCAGCTTCTGAAGCAACTACATACTCACTTTCTGTTGCAGACATAGCTAATATACTCTGCTTCTTGCTCCTCCAATCCACTGCTCCTCCATTAATGACAAAGACATAACCCGTCTGAGACTTCGTATCATCCTTATCACTTTTCCATGAAGCATCGCAGTAACCTGTAACATCAAGTTCTGCATTTGGATCTGGATTACCCCCATAAACTAAGAATACATCTTTAGTAGCCCTAAGGTACTTAAGAATATTCTTAACAGCAGTCCAGTGAGCTTCACCTGGATTTTGCTGATATCGACTGGTTAAGTTCTGAGCAAATGCCACATCTGGCCTTGTGCTTTTCACTGCATACATTAAGGATCCCACAGCCGAAGCATAAGGAATTCTCTTCATGCGTTGCACCTCTGCAGGTGTTGAAGCACACAATTTGCTACTCAAGCCATGGTGTTCTTGCATTGGCAAATATCCCTTTTTGGAATTTTGCATATTGAATCTCTTCAATATTTTATCAATGTAAGCACTTTGACTTAATCCAATTAATTGCTGAGATCTATCTCTATATATCTTAATTCCCAGGCTTCCCCTAAATCTTTCATAGAAAAACACTTTCCAAGATATGCCTTGACTTGCTACAAACTTGGAATGTCTTTTCCCATGATCAATATGTCATCGACATATAAAATAAGGAAAATTACATTACTCCCACTAGCTTTGTGGTATACACTGAATACGTTGCAATCCTCGGGAATGATCACTTCGCCCCAGTTCCTAGCAACATCCGAGAAAGACTTAGAGGACCCTAGCTGCGGAGGGAGTCCCGAGATGGCAATCCAGGTAACACGGATAGTTATTTGAAGATAATTGTTCCAGGGAATCAGGGTCTTAAAGTGTGATAGGAGGTTGGGGTTTGAAAGTACTTTTGAGGCAAGGTTGTGATTAGGAAGTTGAATGAGTAAATAGAGACCTCGTAGGTATTTGATGGAGAAGTCATCAAAACTTTCATCTAGAATTAGGTTGTGTGTGTTTGTGGCACCATTGATGGATTTTAGTTTGGCGATGACCGAAGTGGGGTGGTTAAGAAGAGGGTGTTAGAATTTTATAATTATAACTATCATATATAATAATTAATATCGAGTAGCACAAAGATGCGGAAGCGTAGGATCACGTATAACAAATAATAGTTAACTAAAACATAAATAGAAAACGTACCGTATGCGATTCTTGATTGAGGAAGAACAAGTGATGAACCCTAATTAGGGTTTATGTAGATCTATGAATAACCCCTTACCTTTTTGTTATTCGATCTCTTGATAACAACAACAATGTGTTGTTACCTCGTTCTTGTACACACAAACTCTAACGAATTAAAGATTATGCAAGTAATATTAAAACACTTTAGATCTTGAAGACAAAATCGAAAACCCTTGGGTGTGGGGTTTGTACGATCGGCCAAAAGAGAAGAGAAGGAGAAGAAAACCAATTTTAGGGTTATGAGTACAAGAGGTGAAAAACCAATAACCCTTGGTTTTCTATATATACTAGTTAGAAAACTTTGGGAGCAAGTTAGGGCAAAGGGAGACCCCCCTTGGGTTGTGTTCGACCGGCCTAAGGACCCAAAGGGTCCTTCTGGATCCTTCTTGCTTCCTATTTTCAATCTAGTCCTTCACGTTAGCATTTAACGATAGTTAGTCCATACGGTTAACAACTAACGACCGTTAAGTCCATTTAGTGTTTAAATAATTATATAAACATAACATTTAATATATAATTATATTACTTTAATTCTCGTTTGTATTGTGTGCAATCCCGAGGTCTCGTGTTCGATTCTAGACATTTACGTATTAATACTTAACCATTATTCCAACAGCTCCTACTTGGTTATTTATTAATAGCAAAATGACATTGGTCGGCGTCTTGCAACACTCCAATGCCCCTAGTTCAAACCGAGCTGAGTTTCCTGGAAAACCTTTAACGATTCATCGTTATTATTATCCTTTTGTTTCTAATACTCTGATTAATAAAGAAATAAATCTTTATTAAATTTCAGTTTCTCGTATATCAATGATTGAACAAAATTACCAAAACATCTGAATGTATTCCAGATAGTCTTTGGGCGTGGCCACGCAAATATTTTGTCAATCCTACGAGTGTCCCATAGTATTAAACTTCAAAACAAATTTGAAGGAACAAATTCTATTTTGACTACAAGACTAACCCATGAACTTTGCAACACTTCTGAAAACAACCCTTATAACAACCCTTATAACTACCAGTTACGGTTAGCGGTAGATTGCTCCACAAAAATGCACTACATTCATGACACTTATCTGGTATCTCAAGTCTAAGGATAACTAATTATGATTTACTTAGATAAGTAAAATCATTTAGTTTGGGATAAGTCCAATATCCAATTCATTGAATACCTTAATTGTCTTCCCTTAATAATATTCCCATATTATTAACCAACAATGGACAGTTTTAGAATAATAAAAAATTATTCAAGGATATAAACATGCAAAAACAGATATATATTATTAAAGCAATTGAAATAAACATAACCATTCTTTATTTCATTGGAAATTAATAATCGTACCTTACATCCTTTATCCAAATACTAATCACAAATGGGCATGAAACTTTCAGCATTACGAAGACCTATTCCTTCAGCTAGCTCATAAAGCTTAGTGCCAGGTAAAGCTTTCGTCAATTGATCTGCCAAGTTATCATCTGTGTGAACTTTGAGTAATTCGATCTCTCCAATAGCCACTTGCTCACGCACGTAGTGATATTTGATCGGTAAATGCCTGGTGCCCTTCATGAGTCCAGGCTCATGGGCAAATGTGATTGCAGCAGAATTGTCACAATACATTTTTTTAGGTCGTTGTATCGATGGCATAACTCCAAGCCCCGAAACAAACTTCCTAATCCAAACAGCTTCCATTGCAGCTTCTGAAGCAACTACATACTCACTTTCTGTTGCAGACATAGCTAATATACTCTGCTTCTTGCTCCTCCAATCCACTGCTCCTCCATTAATGACAAAGACATAACCCGTCTGAGACTTCGTATCATCCTTATCACTTTTCCATGAAGCATCGCAGTAACCTGTAACATCAAGTTCTGCATTTGGATCTGGATTACCCCCATAAACTAAGAATACATCTTTAGTAGCCCTAAGGTACTTAAGAATATTCTTCACAGCAGTCCAGTGAGCTTCACCTGGATTTTGCTGATATCGACTGGTTAAGTTCTGAGCAAATGCCACATCTGGCCTTGTGCTTTTCACCGCATACATTATAGATCCCACAGCCGAAGCATAAGGAACTTTCTTCATGCGTTGCACCTCTGCAGGTGTTGAAGCACACAGTTTGCTACTCAAGCCATGGTGTTCTTGCATTGGCAAATATCCCTTTTTGGAATTTTGCATATTGAATCTCTTCAATATTTTATCAATGTAAGCACTTTGGCTTAATCCAATTAATCGCTGAGATCTATCTCTATATATCTTAATTCCCAGGCTTCCCCTAAATCTTTCATAGAAAAACACTTTCCAAGATATGCCTTGACTTGCTACAAACTTGGAATGTCTTTTCCCATGATCAATATGTCATCGACATATAAAATAAGGAAAATTACATTACTCCCACTAGCTTTGTGGTATACACATGGCTCATCAAGATTTTGAGAAAATCCAAATCTTTTGATTTCTTCATCAAATCTTTTATTCCATTGACGTGATGCTTGCTTTAATCCATAAATGGATCTTTGAAGCTTGCATACACGGTTTGGAAATTCTGGATTGACATACCCCTCAGGCTGCCCCATATAGATGTCTTCATCTAGGCGACCATTTAAGAAGGCGTTTTGACATCCATTTGCGAAATCTCATAGTCATAGTACGCAGCTATAGCTACGAGAATCCTAATGGCCCTAATATCGGCTACGGGAGAAAAGGTTTCTTCGTAGTCAATACCAAACATTTGAGTAAACCCTTGAGCTACCAAACGGGCCTTATAGGTGTGTACATTGCCATCCATGTCAGTTTTTAACTTGTAGAGCCATTTACTCCCAACTACCTTGGCACCAGGAGGAAGGTCTACTTCAGTCCAAACTTCATTATCATGCATGGATTGCATTTCCCCATCCATAGCAACCTGCCATTTTGCCTTATCAGGGCTTTTCATGGCAGCCTTATAACTAGTAGGTTCATTAAGATCCCCTAGTATAGACTGATCGCACTCTACATTAAGGCAGAGTCGTTCAGGTGCTTTCACAGTCCTTTCGTATCTGCGAAGGGGTACCACTTCAACTTCTGGTGGAGGACCCAGACTATCTGGTTCTTCAGGAAGTTGACTAGTGTTTTCAGAAGGTAATGCATCATCATGATCGTCTTCCAGATCAAATTCCCTCCCACTTAATTCTTGAGATATGAGTTCCTTTTCCAAGAAATCTCCATACCTTGCAACAAATACTTTGTTCTCAGGAGGATAATAAAAGTAGTAACCCATCGTTTCTTTTGGGTATCCTACAAAGATGCACTTCACAGATCTTTGTTGGAGCTTATCTGCAGAGTCACGTTTAACATACGCCTCGCAGCCCCAGACCTTTAGATAAGAGAAGTTAGGAGCTTTTCCGGTCCATAACTCATAGGGTGTCTTATCAACCTTCTTTGTGGGAACCATATTGAGAATGCGAACAGCAGGCTCTAAAGCATAATCCCAAAATGAGAAGGGAAGAGTTGTTAGATTAAACATAGATTGTATCATATCTTGCAATGTACGATTCCTTCTCTCAGATACACCATTTTGTTGTGGAGTATATGGAGAAGTAAGGTGCTGGACAATTCCTTCCTTAGCTAGATAATCTATAAACTCTTGACTCAGGTATTCACCACCTCTATCGGATCGAAGAGCTTTAATCTTCTTTCCAAGTTGCAACTCTACTTCTGCTTTAAACATTTTGAATGTTTCAAAGACCTCATGTTTATGTTTAAGTAAATAAACATAACCATAACGACTGTAATCATCCGTAAATGTTAAGAAGTAGCTAGCACCTCTCCTTGACATATGTCTAAGTGGTCCACATACATCTGTGTGAATAAGACCAAGTAGATCAGAAGCCCTTTCAATCCTATTTTTAAAGGGTTTCTTAGTCATCTTGCCAGCAATACAAGATTCGCATTTATCAAATGATTCATCATTGATCTTTTCTAAAAGCCCATCGCGTTGCAGCTTTTCCATGCGAGTCTTGCCAATGTGAGCAAGTCGACAATGCCAAAGATAAGAAGAATCCAGACCTTTCTTGATTCTCTTATGGTTGATACTATACATTGAATTATCATTGAAAGCATTATCATTATTATTCATGTCCAACTCAAAAATACCATTCACAGCAATCGCATTAAAATAAAAAACACCATTTAAAGAAACTGAAATTGCATTGCTTGAAATAGTATGATGAAAACCAAGGTTTAACAAACATGAAAAGGAAATTACACCTCTAACAATTGACGGTGCATAATGACAATTATTTAAAGATAGTACGAGAAACTCCTATAGCTTCAACTCTTGCAGGCGCTCCATTACCAACGTGCAAGAATTGTTCTCCATAGGCCAGCTTTCTCTCCTCTCTAAACCCCTGCAAAGTATTGCAGATATGAATTCCACAGTCCGTATCATATACCCATGAATTCAGTTTATGAGATAAAGAAAATAATTCAATCATAAAGAACGCACCTGATGAAGAACTGGGTTGACCAGCCTCACTCTGCTGCTTCTTTTGTCGCAAGTCATTTATGTAGAGCGCACAATTACGTTTCCAGTGCCCCGGTTGATGCGGTGGTGACAAGCCTGTTCCTTCTTCATAGGAGGATTCGCCTTAGGCTTGTTGGGTTGGTTTTGATTCACCTTTGGATTTGGTTGATAAGCCAGAACCTGCTTGCTTTTATCAGCCTTACCCTTACCCTTGTTCACATGCGATTTTTTCTGGATCCTACCCCTTGAATTGCCAACACTTGCGGGGTAGGTGCCTTGCCCTTTGCTGGTAGATGCCTCTAGTAGTCAACAAGCAGTGCGAGTAACTCAGAGACTGTCTTCCCCGAGTAGTGCATGTTCCAATTTTGCACAAACCAGCAAAGTCCTTGTTAAGGGCTCTGTTGATTAAGTGAACTCGAACATTGTCGGGGTAACCAAATCCGACTCTGTAAAGTTGATCAAAGAATTCTCTCATCTCATTTACATAGTCTTCAACTGGTTTTCCATCAGCATGCTTACAGCTGTGTAGTTTGTCAAGAGACTCGTACAATTCAACTGCTGGAGTTTTCTCATAACGCTGCTTGAGCTCGTTAATGATATCGAATGGAAAATAATGCTCAAACTTCTTTAGCATTACAGGTTCCATACTTTGAAGCATTAAGCATCCAACTTCATTGTACTTAGCATGCTCCACTCTCCATTCATCCTTAGCCTCCTCGGTCGCAGTAGGACCAGTAGGCTCCTCAGGGCAACGGGTCTGCAAATAATCGAGCTAACCGGTCGCTCTCAAGACAATTCTGAGCGAACGGTGCCAATCATTGAAGTTTTTCCCAGTCAATTTAGCTCTTTCAAGATGGTTCTTGAAAGCAGCAAACACGGAGTTATCGGGTTGAGCCATTTCTACAGAAAGAAAAAGTTCAAACATTAGTATTTTCGATAAGAAAATATTTTCAAGTAAACATAATACTCATGGAAATATTCATATAACCATCTTAGTTTCTTAAAAATCTAGGATCCAACTTTTCATAATTTCACTACGTCAGTTGATCTGCCATATAGTGAATCTTTATAAAAGATGGTAATCTGTCGAACAATAATTGGCAAACAAGTTTTCCAATTCCTAGAAAATTTATGGGATTTACTTCAAGTTGATTCATCAACTTGCCATGTAAGCATGTTTCATCCCATCTCATGCCGTAAGCTCTAGGTCTCACGCATCAACTTACTTAAGTCGACTAACTTAGAGACTGCAAATTAACCATGTGTGGTCTCACGCACACTCGGAAATTTGCCTTGTCATTAATCTTTGGCCTAGGTCTCACGCATACCAAAGAAAAATTCCAAGTGTCCCTTATAGTTAGATGGCATGTGACTTAAATTTTAGGGTATTTAGTTTTTGATGTGTCAAAACATGTATAAAGATGCATGCACTCATCTTTATGACATAAGTTTTTACAAAACAATTTTTATAAATCCAATTCATTACATGAGCATAAATCGTCAAAATTTTAATTGAGGCGTTGAGCAAATTACAACATTGTCTTAAGATGCTTCGTACTACAATGGCTTACTTGGTAAGTTCAATTTGACGCACAGGCGAGCGTAGAGACAAGAATGTAGTCTCTCTAAGGCCACAATTTAATGCGAAACCAAACTTATACCCACTTTATAGTTTGCCAAATCAAGTCCGCCTTTCATAACCATTGTAGTACAGTTGCATCAATCCATTAAAAGTTTATGAATTATAAAGCTCAAAACTTGGTTTCACCATTATTAGTCCAATTAATTTTTCTTTTGAAAATTACCCTTGTTATTGCTTACAATTTAATAAACACATAACACATAACAAGTAATTTAAAGGAAAACACATAACCAACTAATAAATAAATAAGACGGTGAAAACACATAGCCGCATGCAAGCTTAATTAGATAAAACCCTAATAAAAACAATTCTAGGTTTATCATGTGTATAATTATCCAAAGCTTTCACTTTGCACAAGTGAGCCACATACATCGAATAATCGATTGCGTAAGCTAGGGTTAATTAGTACACCACATAAGTAAATTGATTTTTATTATAATTGGAGTCTTCCTCAATTTTAGATCTATCTAATAATTACGATGTGGAACACATACTTGCATATAAAACAATAATATATAATCCATGACTAACATGCATGCTTCGTCATGGATTCATGCATAACAATTACCACATTGTACACATAAACATGTTACAAACCTAGGGTTTCTAATCAATTAATTAATATAATTAATTAAAACCACAAACCCTAATTAGGGTTTATGGAAGAATTCGACCCCCCCTAAATTAGGGTTAGGGTTTTATTTTTTTCATAAAAAAAATTTAAAGAAAACCCTAGAAACAATAACATGTCTATCTAAAACAATCAAAGATACGTTTTTTATTGGTTTTAGTAAGCAATTACATGTTATACATGGCTCGTGATGCCACTGTTAGAATTTTATAATTATAACTATCATATATAATAATTAATATCGAGTAGCACAAAGATGCGGAAGCGTAGGATCACGTATAACAAATAATAGTTAACTAAAACATAAATAGAAAACGTACCGTATGCGATTCTTGATTGAGGAAGAACAAGTGATGAACCCTAATTAGGGTTTATGTAGATCTATGAATAACCCCTTACCTTTTTGTTATTCGATCTCTTGATAACAACAATAATGTGTTGTTACCTCGTTCTTGTACACACAAACTCTAACGAATTAAAGATTATGCAAGTAATATTAAAACACTTTAGATCTTGAAGACAAAATAAAAAACCCTTGGGTGTGGGGTTTGTACGATCGGCCACAAGAGAAGAGAAGGAGAAGAAAACCAATTTTAGGGTTATGAGTACAAGAGGTGAAAAACCAATAACCCTTGGTTTTCTATATATACTAGTTAGAAAACTTTGGGAGCAAGTTAGGGCAAGGGGAGACCCCCCTTGGGTAGTCCTTCACGTTAGCATTTAACGATAGTTAGTCCATACGGTTAACAACTAACGACCGTTAAGTCCATTTAGTGTTTAAATAATTATATAAACATAACATTTAATATATAATTATATTACTTTAATTCTCGTTTGTATTGTGTGCAATCCCGAGGTCTCGTGTTCGATTCTAGACATTTACATATTAATACTTAACCATTATTCCAACAGAGGGGGTGTTGTGAGTTTATTATTTTGGGTTGTTTGTTTATGTGTCGCTTGAGGGAGGGGGAGGGGGGGGGGGTTAGGGATGCCTTTAACCTTGTCAGCAAAACCCGTGACCCTGGCTTGAACGTACGTTGTTGAAAGCGATGAGTTCAATACATATTGAGGTGATCAAGCTTTCAAAGTCAGTTGGGTTAGACACTCATATGAACCTAGAGAACCCAAACCTTTTGCCTTGTTTGTTCCTCTTACTGGGAATGAAAAAGTCTTCAACCTTACCATACTTTGAGAAAACTTCTTTCATGACCACGTGGTCCCAATTGGATGGGAATTCTGTGAAGTAGTGGGTGACAAGGTGGTGGGGATTAGCATGAGAATGACTGTATTCTCCCTGGTTGTTGATTGATTCTTGAGATGCTTGTTTTTCTCTCCGATAACCCGGCCATGTTCAACCATTAGTATCATCTCTCTCCATTGACCTAAGAGAGAAAAACTCTTTTAGTGTTGCGTGTAGCTATAAGTAACATTTAAACAATTTAATCTTATAGTCAATGTGCTAATTTCATACATTAATTAGACTTATTGCCTTATGTCAAGTTGGTAAGAAAGAAGGCACATAGTTACTCCTAAGGTATAGGTATTATTGAATCTCCGAATTCGTCTATTTATTTTGTAATTTGTGATTTATGTTAAATTTTTCTCAATGTCTCTGTTGACATAAATAATGCGTAAAAACGTTATTTATATTTTTCGATATCTCTACGTTTTGATGATCACAAAATGTAAAATCATTAAACGTAAGATTACTACGTAAACAAGTATTAAGCTAGTTTATATCACTATATCCAACTTAATCACTTAAGGTATGAATAAACAAGTGCTTAATACATCTCATGATCAAAGGGGTATTTAATTAATTAATACAAAGTTTATTTAATATTATATATTTTTGAAAAACAATTTTGGTAATAAAGAAAAATGTTTTAATCATACTAAATATATGAATTCAAATTTTTAACCAAAATCAGTTAAGTTTTTCACCAAATAAACTTTCCCCACAAAATTCAAATTTTCTGGCCGTTACAGTAGGCCGACCCCCTTAATTATAAGGGGCGGCCCCCTTAATTTTAAGGGGGCCGGCCACAATTAAGGGGACCGGCACGCTCCCTATGTCATAAAATGTCAGAATTTTTCCCTTATAAATACCACCTTAAATCTGGTATTTTTCCTCACCTTTTGCACGAAATTTTCAGATCCAAAATCTCTCTAAACATCTTCCAAAACCCTTTGATCATTAGATTACTAATCCTTGTTTCAAGTGATTCAATCCCTCATCATCCATCATCATCCTAAGTGCAAAAGAAGAATACTCCTTCAACCTCTAGCTCAAGAAGTATTGTGTACATTGTGTATAGTACTTGTATAGTTGCGTTGTGATTATTGTAAGTAGTTTAGGTAGTGCTAGTTGTGAATAGGAGTTGGGTAGTGAAGAAGAATAAGTAGTGAAGTAGTTGTGTTGTGAAGAGAAGTAGTTGTGTTGTGAAGAGAAGAAGGTGTGTTGTGAAGAAGAAGTCGTGTTGTGAAGAAGAAGAGAAGTTGTGTTGTGTTGTGAGATTGGTTCTAGCTAGCATTAGGACCAGACATTTAGCTTTGTGTCGTTAAGCCGGTGTAAGCAACATTGTGTAAGGTTTTCTCCGCCATAAGGGAGCTTGTTGACATAGTGAAGAAAACTCCCGAGTTAGGTGCTCGGGGAGTGGAGTAGGACGAAGAGGAGATTCGTAGCCGAACCACTATAAATCCTTTGTCTCACGGTGCCATTTTTCCAACTCTATCTTTTTACTTATTTACTTACTTTCATATTTGTCATATCATATACCTGTTGATATCATTGCTTATAATTGTGCAAGTTTCTTGGTGACACATAAAGTTCGAATTGGTGTTTTCATAAACAAAGTTTTTGTAAATTAAAAAGACGTAAAACTCTTCAACCCGCCCTTCTAGTTTTCCACAATTGGTATCAGGAGCCACGTCAAACAAGATTTTTAAAATATATTGTATTTTAAAACTTGAAATCGATCTATGAAAATGGAAAAATATTTAGAAGGGAAAATTGTTTTTAGACCACCATTTCTTGAAAATGAAAATTTTCTTACATGGAAAAATCAATTCGAAAGTTACGTGAAATCAATAGACTATGATCTTTGGCATGTCATTTCAATTGGTGATATTAAATCGATAAATACTACTTTTGAAAAATTAAATAACTTGGCTAAATTTATTATATACAAAGCTATTTCAAATGATGAATATGAAAGAATATTTTTTTGTCAATCGGCAAATGGTATGTGGAAAAATCTTTCAAAATATAACCAAGAAGAATGTCAAGCCAAAGAAAAACTTGCAAATAAGCTAGTAGCAAAAGAAAGCATAGTAGACAAATATTTAGTTGAAGTAACTACAAGTGCTACTAGTTCAAATGTCTTACATGTAGGAAATGACGCCGAAAACAACACAAGCCATGACAAGGATGAACAAGAAGACTATGAAGAGATGTCAACCAAGAAGGAACTAAGTAACGATAAAGATGACGATTCTAGTTCCGAAAGTGAAGACGAAGAATATGCTAAAGTTGTCAAAGAATTTAAAAGACTCATTAAAAGGCGACAAAGAACACAAGACAAAAGGAAAGTAACACGAAGAAAAAGAGTTGATGATGAAGACAAGAAGACCAAAGGAGAATGCTTAGTCGCTCAAGCATCTAATGAAATTTGTCTAGGAATAAATTTGGAGCCCGACGAATGGGTAAAGGATAGCGGGTGCTCAAGACACATGACGGGGAATCGCAAGCTATTCTCTACGTACAAAGCCTACAATGGAGGTAATGTTATTTTTGGTAGTGATCGTCATGGAAAAATCATAGGCAAAGGTACGATCTCTCAAGACTCCCTAACTATTGAAAATTTTGAGCATGTTGATAATTTAACATACAATTTGCTTAGTGTAGGACAAATATGTGACAATAAGTGTAGGGTTACCTTTACCGATAAAAATAGTGTAATTATTAAGGATGATAAAGTCATCAGGTAGAGGAATTAGAAAAGGCGGCGTATATGTCATGAAACTAGGAGATAAATTGGAAGATAGGATATGCCTAGCGACCCTAGACAAAAACTCCACTTTGTGGCATATGAGATTAGGTCATGCAAACATGCAACAAATCCAATCATTGGTATCTAAGAAATTAGTTAGAAACTTACCTAGCCTTAAGTATAATCAACACTTTTGCGATGCATGTAAAATAGGAAAACAAGCACACGCTAGTCATAAAGCTAAGAATATAGTACCCACCACTAGATGCTTAGAACTATTTCATATGGACCTCTTCGGTCCATCCGCGGTGCGGAGCTACGGTGGCAATCGCTACACGTTAGTTATAGTAGATGACTATTCACGATACACGTGGACTAGGTTTCTAAGCGATAAGACCGAAGCCTTTGAAAAATTTGAGACCTTTAGTAAAATGATACAAAATAAGCTAGGTTGCACTATAGTTTCAATTAGGACGGACCATGGTAGGGAATTTGATAACGAAGTACAATTCGGAAAATATTGTGACTTAAATGGAATATCTCACAACTTTTCCGCCCCACGAACACCTCAATCAAATGGAGTTGTAGAAAGGAAAAATAGGACCTTACAAGAAATGAGTAGAACTATGTTAAATGAGCAATCTATCCCACAAAAATTTTGGTGCCATGCCGTAGATACTTCAACATATATACTCAATAGGGTGTCCATTAGAAGAATACTAGGAAAAACTCCTTATGAGTTGCTAAGAGGTAGAAAACCAAACATAGGCTACTTTAAGGTATTTGGAAGTAAATGCTTCATTCTTAACACTAAGGATTATCTTACTAAGTTCGACCCTAAGTCATATGAAGGAATCTTTCTAGGATACTCGCAAAATAGTAAAGCATATATAGTTCTAAATAAAGACACTATGAGAGTAGAAGAATCATTAAACGTAACCTTCGACGAAACTCCTCCACCACCTAGGACTTTGCCTTTAGAAGATGATGATGTTATAGAGGAAGATGCTATTGAGGTTAGTAAGACAAAGCCCGTAGGAAATGATATTGAGGAAGAAAACTTAGGAGAAAATGAAGTTGTAAATATTAAGGAATCTAGGTCACACCCATTAGACAACATCATAGGTCACCTAAACCAACGAACACTTAGATCACAAGCGCAAGACAAAAATAACTTCTTTTGTTTTGTGTCAACAATTGAGCCTAAGAATATAAATGAAGCCTTAAAGGATGAAAGTTGGATTATGGCTATGCAAGAAGAATTAAACCAATTCAAAACAAATGATGTTTGGGAATTAGTCCCGAATCCTAGGAATATGACTATAATAGGAACTAAGTGGGTATTTAGGAATAAACTAGATGAAAATGGAATAGTTACTAGGAACAAAGCTAGGTTAGTCGCCCAAGGTTATAATCAACAAGAAGGAATTGATTATGACGAAACTTATGCCCCCGTAGCTAGATTAGAATCCATTAGAATCCTTTTAGCTTATGCCTGCGCCCTAGACTTTAGGTTATACCAAATGGATGTGAAGAGTGCATTCCTTAACGGTTTTATCAATGAGGAGGTATATGTGGCACAACCTCCAGGATTCATTGACTTCGCAAAACCTGATTATGTTTATAAACTAAAGAAAGCTTTGTATGGTCTTAAGCAAGCTCCAAAGGCTTGGTATGATAGACTAAAGGCATTCTTGGTTAAACATAATTATTCCATGGGAATGGTAGATAACACTCTCTTCACTAAAAGAAGTGACCCTCATATTATCATTGTTCAAATATATGTCGATGACATTATATTTGGCTCAACTTGTCAAGAAATGTGTGATGAATTTGCCAAAATCATGCATGATGAGTTTGAGATGAGTATGATGGGAGAACTAAACTTCTTCTTAGGATTACAAATAAAACAACTAGAAGACGGAATATTCTTTAACCAATCTAAGTACATTAAGGAAATGCTTAAGAAATTTGGCCTAGAAGACTCTAAACCACTTAAGACACCTATGTCTACGGAAATTAAACTCACAAGAGATGAAGAGGGTGAGTCCGTAGATAATACTAAGTATAGAGGAATGATAGGAAGTCTACTATACTTAACGGCAAGTAGACCCGATATCATGTATAGTGTTTGCCTTTGTGCTCGCTTTCAAGAGGATCCCAAAACCTCTCACCTAGAAGCGGTTAAGCGTATCTTCCGATACATTAAAGGCACTATACACTTAGGATTATGGTATCCTAAGGGATCCGGCATAGAAACCATTGTCTATGCGGATTCGGATCATGCGGGAGACTACGTAGATAGAAAGAGCACTAGCGGTATTTGCACGTTTATGGGATGTTGTTTAACATCTTGGTTTTCGAAGAAGCAAACCGCTCTTGCTATTTCTACCACCGAAGCCGAATACGTAAGCGCTGGAAAGGCATGTCAACAAGCACTATGGATGAAACAAGCTCTCGTAGACTATGGCATTAGGTTAGAAAATATCCCCATTATGTGCGATAATAAAGGAGCTATAGACTTAAGTAAGAATCCCGTTCAACACTCTAGGACTAAACACATAGAAATACGCCATCACTTTCTTAGGGATAACGTACAAAAAGGAAACATCACTATAGAAAAGGTAGCCTTGGAAGATAACATTGCCGACATATTCACTAAGCCCCTTAAGCGTGAATCATTTAACCACTTGCGTTTAGGATTAGGAATGATGGAACAAATTGATTGAATTTTCTTGAAAAACCAAAACTTTCTGAAATTTCAAAATTCTGGACACTTTCAAGTGTCAGATGGGCGGACCCCTTAAATATATAAGGGCGGCCCCCTTAAAATTAAGGGGACCGGCCTATATTTAAGGGGGCCGGCCATCTGATGCTGAAAGTTCCTGTGTTTTCATTATTTTCCTCCAAAATCTGAGTCTAGGATTCTGTTTTGCACAAAATAAAGAATTGAGATATTTTGTTTGCATAATTATACTTTCAATAAAAATCTCAATTCCTTTCCAAAACATTCTCACGACTAGGAAAACTCATTGTTGAATAATGATAAAAACGTTTTTCTAAAATCATGCATAATAGTCTTACTCTCGTTGTTTATAAGTATATAATCTAATGTATACTTATATGTAACATTTGGAAGTGAGCAAATTTAATTCAAGGAGACTAAAGATTGTTTCTAAAGAACATTTATTTTTAGGAAGCAATACTGTTAGCATATGAAAAGTGGCGGTCATTCTAGTCATAGGAACTTTGTAAACGTTTCATAGTTTATGTCGTTACTAGCTTCATAACCCGCCCGATGGGCGGGTACGCTTTTTAAAATTGTTTGACAAAACTATATGCACGTAAAATAAATAATGAATGGCGGCAAATGTATTAAATAAAATAATTGGAAACAAAAATATAGTGGTTATGTATTATATGTAAAAAACAATTATAAGTATGAAAAAAATAATTAAATGATGGTTATTCATATGCGAAATAAAACATCTTTGTACACAACGTTTGTTGTGTAGTTAGTGTATTCGCTATTTTTGTGGCAACAAAAAACCTTCAAAGCTTTTTTCGTCTAGACTCTTAAAACAACCACATTAAGTTATCCGTGTGAGAATACCGGCCTTTGTAAGCAACCCACAACCTTCAAAGATTTTTTCGTATTGACTCTTAAAACAACCACATAAAGTTGTCCGTGTGAGAATACTGGCCTTTGTAAGCAACAACTTGCGACAATATTTGCTCTTGACTTTTATTAATTTTCATAGCGAAAAAAACTTCTTTGTAATGAGTATGTCAACAACCTTGAAGAATACCAACAACCTTGAATAAAACCAACATATTATTACTATATGATAAAAAAAATTAAAAAAAAATAATAAATAAATAAATAAAATCGATTGCATTTGAACGATCAGGCCTCGCCTTGTAAAATGAGATGATGTTAACCAAGTTTTGCAATGTCCAAAAAACGAAGCTTGAAAGTTGATAGTACCAAGATTTTGCAATACAAAATACTGTGACTACAAATGATCATACTCACCTATACGTGATGTTAGTGAGAGTTGAATATATAGATAGTTTGTGAGATGATAGAGACATAAAAATATGACTAAAATATTCATCATTTGAAATGTATATTACTAAACGATTTGTGCTTTGCTGCAAGCATAAGCATAAGCTACTGACATGCTTACATGACCTATATTATACATTTACAATAACAAAAAGAACAATTTGAAAATGTCTCAATGTTCATTAATGGTATACACTTACAATTAACAAAAGGAAAAAGAAAAAAAAAAGAGAAGGAAAAAAAAGAATAGAAAAAAAAGTCCTTGTACAAATTGCAACCTGCATATACGAAAACAAAATAGAAATCTCCATCACATTCTCATCCATTGTCTTAGTATTTGAAAGGCAAGGATGTGACGAAAGAACTATAAAGTAGTAGAATATAACTCGAATAAGAAATCAATAATAATGAAGTTCAAATCTGCACAAACAAATTGCATTTAAACTACTATGTCAAAATGAAAATTACATACCAATTTCTAAAAACCAAAGATGCAAGGTTAAAGCAACCTTGAATATGATTTGAAATTAGCATTTCCATTTAGACGGGGTTGATTAATTTTTGTGCTACTTGAAGGGGTGTTTGGGTAAGTTCATGCCTAAAAGCTCGTGTAGTTTAAGATAGTCTTAATCAAGGGATTGTGCTTATTAGCTTATTTGTCCCTTACAAAGTCATGAGTCTTCATAAATAAGCTTAGCCAAACATCTTAAAAGTGCTTAATAGTTATTTCAAAATACAATACATCATTAAGCACCTAGACTTTACTTGGCCAAACACCCTCACACTATAGTGCTTAATTGTATCAGTATATAAAATTTGTAACTTCAGGCTTAGATCAATATTTACATTGCGTAACGGCTAAGTGTTCAAAGTGATAATGTATCAATATCCTATACATAGACATACAACATTAATAAACTTGTCGAACTATGCTACTGATATGAACAAAATAATTTCAATATAATTCTAAAAGCGAAGGNTGCAGAATACCAACAACCTTGAATAAAACCAACATATTATTACTATATGATAAAAAAAATAATAATAAATAAATAAATAAATAAAATCGATTGCATTTGAACGATCAGGCCTTGCCTTGTAAAATGAGATGATGTTAACCAAGTTTTGCAATGTCCAAAAAACAAAGCTTGAAACTTGATAGTACCAAGATTTTGCAATACAAAATACTGTGACTACAAATGATCATACTCACCTATACGTGATGTTAGTGAGAGTTGAATATATAGATAGTTTGTGAGATGATAGAGACATAAAAATATGACTAAAATATTCATCATTTGAAATGTATATTACTAAACGATTTGTGCTTTGCTGCAAGCATAAGCATAAGCTACTGACATGCTTACATGACCTATATTATACATTTACAATAACAAAAAGAACAATTTGAAAATGTATCGATGTTCATTAATGGTATACACTTACAATTAACAAAAGGAAAAAGAAAAACAAAAAGAGAAGGAAAAAAAAGAATAGAAAAAAAAGTCCTTGTACAAATTGCAACCTGCATATACGAAAACAAAATAGAAATCTCCATCACATTCTCATCCATTGTCTTAGTATTTGAAAGGCAAGGATGTCACGAAAGAACTATAAAGTAGTAGAATATAACTCGAATAAGAAATCAATAATAATGAAGTTCAAATCTGCACAAACAAATTGCATTTAAACTACTATGTCAAAATGAAAATTACATACCAATTGCTAAAAACCAAAGATGCAAGGTTAAAGCAACCTTGAATATGATTTGAAATTAGCATTTCCATTTAGACGGGGTTGATTAATTTTTGTGCTACTTGAAAGGGTGTTTGGGTAAGTTCATGCCTAAAAGCTCGTGTATTTTAAGATAGTCTTAATCCAAGGGATTGTGCTTATTAGCTTATTTGTCCCTTACAAAGTCATGAGTCTTCATAAATAAGCTTAGCCAAACATCTTAAAAGTGCTTAATAGTTATTTCAAAATACAATACATCATTAAGCACCTAGACTTTACTTGGCCAAACACCCTCACACTATAGTGCTTAATTGTATCAGTATATAAAATTTGTAACTTCAGGCTTAGATCAATATTTACATTGCGTAACGGCTAAGTGTTCAAAGTGATAATGTATCAATATCCTATACATAGACATACAACATTAATAAACTTGTCGAACTATGCTACTGATATAAACAAAATATTTTCAATATAATTCTAAAAGCGAAGGCAGAAAGAAGAAAAAAAGATTGAAAAAAACCTTATGAGTGATGAGTACATTAGAGCAAACTCAATGATTTTTCATACCTTGAAGTCTGCATTAATCATTTATAGACATTAAAATAAAAACGCTACCTCATAAATTTCAAGTTGACAATTTAAGCATCTTCAAATACATACCTCATTTGTCATTGGATGACAAAGAACTAATTGATGAGCATGCACGTAGTACCCACAGTCTTCGGGAACAGGATTTGCAGGCCTGTGATACCCTCTAATAAAAAGGTAAAATATTAGCAATTATTACATGCGTTCATTTTTTTAAAAGGTTAATGATTCTGTTACTTGCATATAAGGAAAACAAAGATAATACACTATGTAATTCTCAGTAAGAAATTAGACTTATAAGTGTTTTACCCATCTTCCGCAAATGTTTCATCTGCAATTTCAGGAACATAGCACTGTGGTTTCTCGCCAGTAACATAAAGTGGATCACCTACCACTAAGAAACCTAAAGAATCAATAATTAATATACACCATCCAAAGCGATTTTACGGGCATTGTTAAGCACCTCAAATCTTTAAAAGTGTTAAATACTTTTCATGTTCATATAAGTTATTGGTGACTAAGGTTTGTACTCTACAGGCTTAGTTATTTCACTCCAAAATTCCAAAATAAAGAAATAATACGTGTGAAGCTTCTAAATGTACCTATCAAAGGATGTCCGATGAAAGAAAGATGACTTCATATTTGGTGTGGCCTACCATATTGAATATCCACCTGCTCAAATTGCCACAAAACACATAAGCCTAGAAAAAAATATAATAAATTATAGGGGCAATTGCATATATACCCGCTAAAACTTGCAAATTTGCATATATACCCAAAGCATGCTAAAATTGCATTATACATCATGCATTAGAAACATGTATTATGGGGAAATATGCAAATGTTTAAGTTTTAATGGGTATATATGCAGTTCCCCCTAAATTGTAAATCGCTTACAGTTGTCCTAAATGGGCATATATGCCGCAAGTACCCAAGCATAAGATTAATGCTAATAAAAGAAGTGTTTAAAAGATTCTAACTCGTCTGTTGGTATAGATGCACTTTGTTTAATCAGTTAAGGTCAAAAGCATGTAAATGTTAGAGCATAAGCAATATCCACGTTTTCTATCCCGATAATTTCAATCAATAATCTATAAATTATCGCACCTGGACAACTGTTAAGTTTTTTGTACATCTCTCTTAATAATCTGCTTAATGCAGGTTTCCTGCATCAAAATAGAATTCATCAAATTGATTAATTTTCCCTGAACACTTGACCTCAACAATCTCACATATGTTATTACAATAAATAAAATATTCAAAAATGCAAGCCAAATCAATGCTTGTTTAAAGAAAATTTGCACATGTGAATGAATAAAAAAAATAAGATATCATGATTTTAGTATACGAAAGAAAAATATTAGCAACCAACATGTGGTTGTGAAGTTGAGAAACCTGAAGGAGAAGCAACATATAATCCTTTAGCGACTCGAGGATACTTCAATGTGCCAATTGGCTGATCAATGACAACCTGCAACATGTTTATGTAATTATATCATAATAATAGGATTCAAGGGAAATGGTAAACATGAACGTTTAAGCTTAAAAAAATGTTAAGACAGAAAAGGAGCTAAACGAAACAGATATGCCATAAAAGCTTCACCTCATCCTCATTTATAATTCCAGATGCTAGTGCCCTGTATATCTTTGCCCTTTTTTCGAACCTTGTTGACTTCATTGTCAACTTTTCTGCACACAAAGAGATTTTTTTATTAGCAAGACAACGATATGACCAAAGTAACCAAACACGCAAATTTGTGTGTGCTCTTAGAAAACCAATATTTTTCTTCCGTAACCTGTTAGCCACTGCTGATTGCAAGTACCTGTTATGTGTTCAAAGCAAAGCACAAAAGGTTTCCCCCTTAAGATCTGAATGAAGTGGTGGGTCATGCATTGTCCGTTAAGCTAATTTCATGTTAAACACGGTTCTTACTATACTTTGGGACATATGTAATAACTAAGTGCACATCGCCGTTCATCTGGATGATTTATGGTCTTTTCATAGTGCAACATGTCTGAAAAGCCATGGAATTTTTTAGTGAGGTTGTTGTTTTGCCTATAACATGTAAGTAAATAACCTTCTAATAACACAATCATCTAAAACTGTTGCGAATATAGCAAGACTGGAAACTTAAAAAGGTACCTGGATTTGTATCCTTGTATCCTTAACATGGCCACACCGCACATATACATCAGTTAATCAATCATATTATCAAACGGGTAGTATGCATCAAGAATCCTATTATCAAACGGGTAGAATGCAAAAAATTAAACCATGCCTCATTATTTTTTCAGCCATATTATCAAACGGGTAGCATGCATCAAGAATCCTACACTATAAACAACCAATATTTTAAAAAAGAATGTAAAAGATTTACTACCTTCATAAGTGAGCTTAGTAGGAGGCACGTCACCATAAACTCAGATCTCTATGTGGGTTTTAGAATTATATTTAGTTGAAGATAATGAAATTTTGCGAACTTCTGCTTAATGGTGATTCGATCAATATGTAAAAAATAAAAATAAAAAAATAAAAAAAATAAAAATAAATCAAACAAATCGGTGTAAGTATGAATCTCCATTGATTATGTGTTTCTGGGATTGAAGAAAGATTGTTTATTGATTGGTGTAAGTTTAGCTGTGGGTATGATTTTAGGTTATTATTTTTTTAGGCATGATTTCAGAATATTGTTTGATGGATCGAATCGAATATGGTTGTAGATTGAGGTTGTTGCCATGATTTTTGGAAAACTGATGGATCGAATAGTTTTGAATGATAAAAGTGAAATGTGTTTTGAATTTTGAATGAATCATTTAGAGAGAAGGCTAATTTTTAGGGGAGTTATTAAAGTTACTAAAATTGTGTTAATTAGTCAAATGTTGCAGTAATTAAGAGATTATATTATGATTTTAAGCATCTATATTTTGTTTTCAAATGTTTCAACACAAATACTCAAGTGCTCTAGTGGTTGAGTGTTTGTTGGTTGTTCAAGAGGTCATGGGTTCGAGTCCCATTAACTGCAAATTTTTTAAAAATGTTCAATTCATGCATGAAAAGTGTGTGCCTAGTAGGCAATGACATGGCATGTTGTTGAATATGTGGCAATGAGGTGGCAAATGTTAGAGGTTGATGACGTGTCATGGTTAGCCTATTATATAGTGTAGGATATATATATATATATATATATATATATATATATATATATATATATATATATATATATATATATATATATATATATATATATATATATATATATATATATATATATATATATATATATATATTTGAAAGTTTGCGAAAAGCCAGGGTCGAACCCCTGACCTTCTGCACACCAAGCTTCACATAACCACACAATAACAAACTGCGCCCTTGGGACTTTTCTCAAGGGTGTTAATTTTTAATTTCTTTTATATACTAGCTATTTTCTTAAAAACATTAGCTTTTAAAACTATATAAGCTTGTTTGAGCTTATAGACTTTAGCTTTTTCAGATTTTAAATTTTTCTTAACTCAGTAATAGTATAAAGTAATTCTAGAAAAAAGTTGGGATTTATTTGATAATTTTTACCATTTTTAATCTTTTATTTCCTTTTAATGGTTTCAAGCGGGTCAAGACGCGAGGGGAAAGAAAAGTTTCACGGTGTTACAAAAATGCACATCGGCCATTAGGCAACTCGCAACGGGTGAACCTCCGGATAGATTTGATGACTATTTAAACATGGCACGAAGAACGTTAGGTTATTATTTTTTTTAAGTTTTCGTTATTATTTTTGTTTTAAAAGTTTTCGTTATAATTTTTTTAAAAAGTTTTCGTTATAATTTTTTTTTTTTAATTTTTCGTTATTATTATTTTTTTAAAGTTTTCGTTATTATTAATTTTTATTTACTATTTAATATTTTTTAGGTGAATGTCTTGATAATTTTTGTGATGCGATAATAATGTTATATAGTCGAGAGTTCTTACGTAGGCCGACAACCCATGACGTTGCACGCTTATTCGAGGCACATGAAGAAAAACATCACATTCCTGGAATGCTTGGTAGCATTGATTGTAGACATTTCGTTTTGCGAAATTGTCCTAGACATTTGAGAGGCTAATATAAGAGAGGTGATCACCAATACCCGACTATTATGCTTGAAGCCGTCGCTTCAAATGATTTGTGGATTTGGCATTCGTTTTTTGGTCCTCCCGGTTCAAACAACGATATCAATGTTTTGAATCAGTCTCCATTGTATGTTACGGAGCGAAATGGAACGGCACCAAACAGTTCATTTTTTTGGGTGGACGGCTTTACAAACGTGGATATTATCTTACCGATGGAATCTATCCTAAGTATTCAACGTTTATTAAAGCATATCCGTATCCCACTGACCCGTAGGAAAAGAAATTCAAGAAGCTACAAGAGTTTTCAAGAAAGGATGTCGAACGAGCTTTTGGTCGTCTAAAGGAAAAATGGTTTATTCTCAGTCGTCCTCTCCGGGCTATGTCCGTCGTAAAGATTCGAAAACTCGTTTATACGTGTATTATATTGAACAATATGATTTTAAAAGACGATGAGAAGGCAATATCATCGGTTCATATGCCGGTCGCGCCAGTTTATGACCCGAATGTACTACCGGAGTTACTCGACGAAGATATCCATAACTGTCTCCAATATGATCTTACGGAGCACGTAGCGGCTCAAGACTTACCATACCTCGATGACTAGTGATTTCCTTTTTTTTTAATTTTTTTTCTAAGTATTATGTAATTTTCTTTGAATTATTAATGAAATATAATGTTTTTATTAAATTGTTTAATATAATTATGAATATAAAAAATAAAAAATATAATTAGTTTTTATTTGAATCATGGTTGCCACTAAAAAAGTATGGTGAGGTATGGTTGAATCATGAAATGAGGTGGCAGTATATTATTGGTTAGTGGTGAATCATGGGGGAGGCATCGAATCATGACTGCCACCCCTTTAGTATAGTTCTAAACGAACTGCACGTTCAATGACATTTTAATGAATCGTTCGATAAAAAGTTCGTTGATTTATTAAATGAACGAAATGAACAATATTTTACAGTCGTTTAGTTAAATGAACGAATATGAACAAAAGTCGTGTCCGTTCATTTATGATCGTAAACGTCCGATTATGCATTTATTAACGTTCATTTATTTGTTTATGTTCGTGTATCATATCTTTTAATTGTATACTTTTTAGAATTGGTTTGTTTAAACAAAACAACACTTATAAAACAAAATATTATACTAATTTAATAAAGTTTATGTTTGTTTTTCTACGTTCATTTATGTTCGATTATTTATATTCGATAAGTATCTTAATTAACGAACATATATGAACATGAATAACTCATTTCCTTAATAAACGAACATGAAGAGGAAAATTTGTCCGTTTAGGCGTTCGTGTCTGTTTATTTGTCCGGTTAAAATTAAACGAATAACATGAATAAGGCTCCGTTCATGTTTTTCTGGTTTGTTTACAGCCCTAGTGTTTAGTGGTCGTTTGTTAGCAAAACTCATTTTTTTAGTAAGATTATATACTAAGATGAGATTTTAAAAAGCTTATACAATTAATATATCATCAAGTTATAAATATATCATAAACTCATTTTTACTATAGATAAATCTATTAACAAAGGTTTCATATCATAAAACGCAATTAACATTTTAAAAATAAATTAGAAAATAGTTTAGATATCTTCAAGAGCTTAGACTTTTTCATTCAGCATAGGATTGAAATTGTTGGTCACTATGGTTCAACATTTATGGACCTCTTCAAAAATTTTAAACCTATTGATAAACCACCATAATAGATACTCTAACACTAAAATAAGTATGGATTAATCTAGATTAAATGTGCCATCATTTCGAATGGGTGTTTATAAGAATTCGCCTTATCATAGTAGTTATGTTTATCAAAATGATAATAGTTAAAAGTTTCCTTAAAGGTAGTCTCCGAAAATGGGTAGAGATGTAACTATGTAGATTTTACTGTTCTCATGGTTGTTATATCGGGATTCGATATTATTATAGTTAGTGTTTATTAAAAAAAAGGCTAGTTTTGAAACTATTTCACGTTTTTGTTGTTTTGAGAAACTGATAACCGCTTAATCCGCTCCAAAAAAAAACCGATAACCGAAGAAATCGAAACCGAGAAAACCCAAAACTGAAAAAACCCGCTTATCATAGTTCGGTTTGGGTTTTTACTTTCAGTCATCCACGGTTACCCGAACCGAACCATGTATAATATACATGTAGGTTTCAACAAACTATTCATAAGAATGTACAAGTATTAACTATATTGCTGCACTACTTTTCTCGTATAACGCATTTTTACTTACCTAATGTGATCATTTACTAACGTCCATGGATTACATATGATTAAAGTGATCATAACCTATAAACATCAAATGAATAGTATTAGTTATTTTGTTACATATGATAAATTGAATGTTTTTATTGCGACATAACAACTTTGCTATGACTCTAATATCTTCAATTTTATTTATTTTTACTACAATGACATATTACGTTTTAATTTATGTTATTATTTGTCTGATTCGATTCGATTCGATTAATTTTTTAGATTGGATAACCGTGACCCGAACCGCATGTAACCGCTCATTTCAGGTACCCGCATGTCCGGTTACCCGCCTAGTACGATTCGGTTTCGGATTGTAAAATAAACTACCCGCACTGCGATGGATAGTTAAAATCTGCAACCTAAACGAGCCGAACCGTCCCGTGAACACCCCTAAAAAATACAAATGAATGCACGTGATTGTACGTATAGTATCAAGTCATGTAAATTATTATTTAGTGATTTACCCTACTGATTGGTTCTGAATGGTCAGGTTTTATCACACAAGCTAACCACTTGTGAATGATCAACCGTAATAAAAGCCTGAGGGTCAAGAAACCAATGCAATGAAGTCCAGAGAGTATAGAAATATTTCCGGGTTGTTATGTCCCGACGAGGAAGTGAATTGTATCAAAAACGAATTTGTGATCGAGTGATAATGAACGGGAATGGGTTTATGAATGATTATACTACGAGAATATGAATAAAATTGACTAGACAAAGCTATATGAACAAACACGTAAAGCAGAAGAACTTAGAAACTAAAAACGCGTGTTTTAATTAAAAATAACGTCTACGCGCAAAATAAAAAGTGAAACGGGAGCAAATAAAGTCCTACAAATGTGAAAATAACTTTTTTACAATTCTAATGACAAAAGAAAATTTTAAGAAAAAGAAAAATATTTTTTTGACTTTTTAATTATTAATTACTAATTACTAATTAAACTAATTTAAATTAAAATCAATACTAAACTAATTTAGATAATTATCAAACTTTTTATAAAACTACTTAACAATTACAGGAGTCCTAAAAAATTATAAAAAGTTCCTAAACTTTAAAAATAAACTATTTTAGAATTTATTTACTTAATTATTAATTAAAAGCTAATTAAACTAAATTAATTAAGAATAATAGCAAATGAACAGTAACAATTGAGAAACTATTTTCTAAATTACTATTTAATTAATAAAAGCTAGAAGAAATATAAAAAGATGCTAGAGATTAAAATTAGACACTAAATGATTTTATTTTTGATTTTTTTTAACTAAAACTAATTAAACTACTTTTAATTACTAAAATTACCAAATGAAAAGATAAAATTATGAAAATTTTTATACAAATACTATGTGATGCCAGGAACCTAGGAAAAATATGAAAACAACTAAGTGCTTAATAAAAAAAATTAGAAAATAAATAAAATAGATAAATCCTATTAAATAGAAGCTATCACTAAAAGTAAAAATGATGATTTTTGATTTTTCTTTTTACCAAGCTATTAAACAAATGAAAGAATGGAAATTTTGTGAAGACAGCAATTATGGAACTCAAAAATAAGCTTAATGCAAGCTTATGTTCCAATCAGCGAGCTTTTTGAGCTTTTTGATGAAGCAAAAGCTATTAATAAGCTTATACAAGGAGAACCAGAGGTAGCACAAGCTTCCAACAAGCTAAGTACACTGGAATCAAACTAGAACATGCAAATTCACAGACTAGTGGTGCACAATAAGCAATTAAGCCAATTCAGACCCTACTGCAACTCAAACAGGCCAAAGGGCTGATTGCAAGCCATAATAAGCTAGGGGCAAGAGGTGTCAAGCCCAAAATGACCCTGGATTTGAAAAGTTAGTACAATTGGCTTTCCAAAGAATCAAAAATCTCAATGAAAGCTTAAGGATTGGACCTAGGAAAAAGGATGTGAAGATGCCTTGAACTTACTGATGAGTGAGTGAGAGTTCAAGTGGTAGTTTGGTAAAATAAGCACAAGGGTTAAAGCAAATGGTAAAAAAAAGCAACTGAGAATAACTACAAGCAACACAAATCAAGCTACAATTGATAACAGCAACACAATAAACAATGCAAGGATCCACAGCAGTGATGTTTGAGATTTAAGTGGGCTTATGATGATTAAGCAGTTAAGCTCAATAGTCAAATAAGCATAGGACAAAGCAAGCATAAGCAGTGAATATCACAAGTGCACTAGTATGAGCACAAAACAACAGGATAACAGCAGTTAACAACAAGCTGGAGCCAAAAACTCAGCAAGCTAATGCATGCTGATGAATCAGCATACATTGGCTTAAGAGGCAGTTAAAAGAACAAAAATAAGCAAATGAATAAGCTCTTAAGGACAAACACAAAGCACAAATCAATACATAGTACTAGTGGCTACTTATACCAACAAATTTCACATTAAGAACACAATTAATGAACAAGATAATGATCAATGAAAATGGGTCAAAAGGTAAAAAGGTCTTTGGTACAGGGGAGGGTAAAGAGTGATCAGGCAACTTCAAGACTAGATTCAAATAGGTAAATGAGATTGAAACTCAAATTTTCTTATTGATCCTAGTGCACAGACAACCAGAGAACCCAAATCAACAAAAATCACTTACTTCCAACCTACAATCATTCCTAGAGATCACAAGGAAAAAGAGTCCATTTTTGCAGATTCAATTTTTGACTTTTTCTAATTTCTTGAGAAATGTTGACTAAAATGAAATTACAATGATCCTAAATCACTAATTAAGTTGTAAAAAGGTGAAATGAAGCTTATTTATACTATTCTAACTACTTATGCACTGCTATGGGCAATCATGGATCTTAAAAACTTAACTGTTAACAAGCAAGAGACATTAAAGAAGAATTTTGACTTTTTACTTTCTAGCTATTGATTTTATGGCCTAAATGAACTAGTAGTACCTATTGTCACATGTATCAACAAGTGCTACCAACTAGAACTAATCAGAACTCAGCTAGAACTCTTGAACCAAACACTCCTTAAAAAAACTGCTTGGAGAGATTTTCAAAGACTGTGGTGATTTCATGATTCTAAATTTGACACAGAAGTTGCAATGTCTAAAAAATCACTTAATGAGCAAATACAAAACACTAAATAAGCAGATACAATAAGCAACTACAAAAAGCAATCCTAGGGTATAAATGATAGTTAAACTACGAATCTTAAACCAAGCCTACCTAAGCTATCAAGCAAACATAATTGGCTAAACTAATCAACAATAAGCATAAAAAACTGAACTAAACACTGAATAAGCTAAGCTACAGCAATGCTACAGTGAGATCACAAAGAATTGGAATTTTTCTTACAATTGGTCCAAAGCAAAGAACAAAGTTGCCAAAGGAATCAGACCTGCCCTAATGTCTCCCATGAGACTCTAAAACCATATTTCCACAGCTTCTTCTCTTCATTCTTCATTCAACACTGATTTTTTGATTTTTCTACTATTATTTTGTGGATTTTTTATTTTAAGTAAGCCTGAGTTTTAAGGATTGAAAACTTATAAAAGCTTACTAATAAGCTTAAATGAGCCTGTTAGAACATAAAAATACCATTTTTATCAATGTGAGCTAATATGAGAATTTAACATAAAAAATTATGAATTCTTAGTTGAATGAAGATAACTTGAAATTGATATTAAAACTAGTTAAGATTACACTAAAAGTACACAGTACAACTTCTTAAAGCTAAAAATTACAACTTAATATGGAAAAAAAATAAATTCGACATAAGGTTAAGCTATATAAAAATGCACACTTGTTCCCTGCTACAATGCTCCTTAAATAATGACCAATTAGGGTTTAGGGAGCTCCTTTGTCCTTTCCCAGCAATAATATCCACCCTTGGATTTGTAGAATTCATCCTAGCCGTTTGAGTGTTTTTGGCGCCAAAAGTGGGTTTTGGCTATTAGCTATAATAACTTGTGCCAGGGGGTCAAATTTGGACTGGGGTGTTTGTTTGGAGTAGCTAGGGGGTGGGTTGAGTGTGGCAGGGGAGGTGCAGAGATGGGGGTNTTTATAGATGAAAATTAGGGTTCCTTGGACTCTTGTGAGCATATCCCATCAACAATCTTGGCCATAGGATGACTGCATTTTAATCTGGACCCTTTGTTGATTTTGGCGCCAAAATCAGTTTTGGCTTATTAACTGATAACTTGTGCCAGGGGTTCAATATTTGGACTGTGGTGCTTGTTTTGAGTAGCTAGGGTGAGGGTTTGAGTGTGGCAGTGAAGGTTTGCAGGATTGTGATGATGGAGGGTGGTTGTGGTTTTGCAGGTCACGTGTGGGAGGGAGTATATGTTTGACTTTGTGGTTTGACCCTGGTATAATAAAAACGGGGTGTTTAATATGTGGAGTTGGGCTTGGAAGGGTTTTGGGCTGGAAATGGATTTGGGTTGGGTTTATTAGTGAAAGGATATAAGGTGTTGGGTTAATAAAAGGGTTTTGTTAGGTTTGTAGTAAATAATAGCCCAAAGGACTAATATTGCCAAAGCTGAATTTTTAGGGACCACTTTTGCCAATATACCAAACATGCTTCAAGGACCTTTCTTGCCATTCTTTGAATTCCCAAAGGACTTTTGAAGTTTATTTTCCAATTTGAACACCCGAGGACCAAAATTGCCAATTCCCAAAGTTAAGGGACCCAACTTGCCAACTCTTCAAACTTTACAACCAAGGACCTTTTATGATAACTTTCAATAGCACAAGGACCACAAAAGATATTTTTCCACTTTTTGAAATTCCCAGGGACCATTTTTGCCAACCTTGAAACTGTAGGGACCAATCTTGTAAATTTTCAAATCTTTCACCAAAGGACTAAATGTGAAAACTTATGATTTCAAAAGGACCTTTGGTGACTTTTCTTACAAAACAAATGCCTAGGGACTAAATCTGACAAGTTTTGAAAGTTGAGGGACTGAAACTGCCAATTTTGCAACTTTGTTTGTTTTTCAACTGTTTTTACTCATTTTGCATCTGAAATATATAAAACATAATCCGTGGGATATTTTCTGTATTTTGATGCATTTTTGAACGTTTTTTGATGTTTTGGCAGTTCAGATACGATAAAAATGATGAGTGTTTGAGCACTCATCACCTACTAATATTTTCACATATGTGTATAACAAGTCTATAAGAACAACTTTACATGAAGAAATGGTGCAACTATTAACTATAAATATTCAATATTTCTCTTTAATATTTAAGTAAACACATCCAACTAGGGGTGAGCATCGGGCCAAAATCTACCCGTCTCGACCCGAAACCGATCCATCCCAAAACCGAAATCCTAGAAAACCCAAACCGAAATTACTCGGTTTTACTCGGTTCGGTTTGGGACTAGTCGGTTTTCTCGGTTTTGGTTGTGTTTTCTCGGTTTTCGGCCCGAACCGATCCATCCCGAAACCGAAATCCTGTAAAACCCAAACCGAGTATGTTCGGTTCGGTTTCGGGACAGTTGGTATCGGTCGGTTAATCGGTTTTCGAGATTCGGTCGGTTTTACTCAGCCCTACATACAACAAAAACTAAATATGATAAGATCAAGTCATGATAAGATCATTCTTTATTTCATCTATACTATATAAAGCTTGTACCCTTTAATTTAATGTGGAAGTGTATTGTGCACAAAAGGGTAGTACGGTACAAGGTAGTTATGCAGCATCTTAAATATATGAATCCCACGAATTTACATTTGGATTCTTCAATGCATCCCCGGTTATGGAACATGAAAGGGCTCAATTGAATGTCCACAATATCTTTTAGTGTAAGCATTAATATAAGAAAACCAAAAGATTATAAACCCTCCATCTCTTTGCCTCCCATGAGTTACAACTTACAAGCAAATCATACTAAACCATTATATAAAGAGTTGTGTGGGAATGTGAGTTGGATGCATATGGACAAAATGTTTGCTATTAGGTTATATGGAGTATATATGTTGTAATGGTTGTTGCTAAACAATATAGTTTCTTAATATATTTTTTTGTTGTATTGGTATTACACAATTTTGGAAAAAGGTGATAGATCGAGAATGCGGATCATATAAGAAACGAAAATTGGAGAGCTCGAGAACCAATCAAGATGAAGATGAATATGCAGTCGCTTTAATGCTTTCATTGCATCATCCTAGATAAAATGTTTGTTGGTACGTTATATGGATAATATATGTTGTAATGGTTGTCGCTAAACAATCTCTCAAGTTTTCCGTCCCTTTTACAATGCATTTTAGCATTATCTCCTCAGGTGGGTGTGCAATCTATGAATTGTTTTTTAGTGTTACTACTTATGCTAATTTATATTTTATACACATTTTGATGATCTTTTCATTGGAACTGGTTTGAATATTCCTGTTGTCATGTATGTTATTATTAATGTTACGGTATCTTATATCTTGCATGTAAATTTTTTTAAAGATCGATCGTATAGTAGTTCCTTTTTGATATGGAATTTGCTATGTTGTTTTATAAGTTGGATATCCAAACTATCCATATAATATTGATCATGTGAAGATTGGATATCATATCGTATCGTGATTTGTTATAGTAAAATTATAAACTTAGTCATATAATATTTGATTATGTAAACGAGTAGTTATTTTTTTTGTCAACATGGACATGATTTGTATACATTATTATGAAGAAGATTACTCTAGATGGATGGAATGCTCATTGAATTATAATTTCGTAGTTATTTATATAATATGTGCATATATTCAAATTAAGTTAAATGAATAACATAGTGGGTTGTGTTTTGGTAAATTGTCTTTTGAGACTTTGAAGTAAACTTATCCGTATTAATTACATTGATGTTGTTGACAAAGTTGTGGTGTCAAGAAAGGCGAGTTGTTTCAGAGCTAAATATGACCACACGGGTCGACATGATATCGAATATGACTATACGGGCCAACATGATACTGATTATGACCACACGGGTCAACATATACTTAAAATCTTAAGGATTTATCAGTTCATTGTATAAGTGTCTGCCCCAACATTACGAATAAAAATTAATTATTCAATCACCGGCCCGTGCAACGCACGGGTTGTATAATGCCTCGTTTATATTTAATTTAATATAAATTAGTTTTGATTTATGTCTAAACATGAATGCATGAAATTTATAACTTGTCATTGTAACATATTCATAATGTTAGTCACATGTATTGATAACAGAAAAGTTAGGCTGCCCAGTAAGGGCAATCAATCCATTTCATTTTCTCTGTCACGTCAGCTTTCTTTCTCCAACGACCTTCAAGCGATTGGGTACCTCAGTGAGGGCGACATTCAATTTTTTTTTAATTCTTTTAACAACAAAATTAAAGTTTCTCCGTTTACAACTTTTTTAATATCGTACAAAACAACTACTAAAATTGGTCAAAACAATTTAGTTTCAAAAATAAGAAACAAGAACTAGCAGCTTGTACACTATGCATAAAAACTTGTACATCTAAAAAAAATAATAATAAAATAAAATAATAAAAAATAAAAAAAGAAGAAGAAGATAAACACTCACCATCATCATCCTCAAAACATCCATCATCATCTTCAAAAGAACAAGCTGCTTATGAGCTTATCCCAACCTAATGATGACGTGGTATTGCGACCACGCAACAGGTTTTACCTCTCAAGAGATCTTGAGAAGCTTGCAATCCCACCAGGTAGTGTACCTGGTCGGTGTAGTATAGTGTAGTGGTAAGTACGGGGGATTGATCGTTCTCTCACAGGGAATAGTGTTCGTTAGGTTAGAAAAACTACTCTAAAAGGTCTAAGGGTGAAGGAAGATTATTTTTGTATTTTTATATTTTTTATGAAAGCAAGTAAAATCTCGGGTTTTGGAGCAGTGGGCGGAATTAGTTGCTAGTCAACTAACACAAAAACTACAATTGCAAGTAAAAATAAAATAACTAAACTATTGTGGTTGTGAAAACTTATATGGAGACAAATGTGTTTACTTAGACTTCCTTACTCCCTAACTATCTTTTACCGGTTAGTTAGTGTATGTATTACTTGCGTGGATGACGGATGTATTCCTTAACAATTCATGGGTGGCGTACATATCTCCCCAATTCTATGAGCTCTTATCTCCTCCTACAACGATGCGTAAAGCACCCAATCATAGGGATTGTAAACAGTGGCTCATGCGTTAAATACTACCTTAATAACCTAGTACGCATTAGTTACATGTTTCTTAAGACGTTCAAGCATGTTACCATATAGGAGTTTAGCCAGTTTTCTTAAGCCTAACATTGATGAAACATTCATCCAAGACAAGTAATAACACACCAATCAACCAATAATTAATAGTTAAGTTTCATTAGATCTAAGCAAACACAAGAAAAATCTAGCCTAGCATGTTAATTGAAAGACAAGCATAAGATATAATTAACCAACACATAGACGTATTGATTAATTTAAGTGAGGACTTATCTTTAATTGAACATGAAGGATTCAAGGGTGAAAAACCCTTGAAAATACAGCCCTCGTCTTTAGGGTTTTTCCCAAACTTGTACCAAAAGTTCCACACTAATGAATGAAAAATAGAAAAGTATATATAGATTTTACACTCTGACGGCGTCAGGTTATGGGTTCTGACGCCGTCAGCTCGCCGTCATTAGGGTTCTCGGATGGCCTAGATCTACTTCTGACGTCGTCACTTGTAAATGTGCTCTGGGTCGTCACTCTTTAGCATTACACCTGACGGCCTACTTTCTCTAACATCTGACGCCGTCAGGTGTAAACATCTTGTTTTCTTCATAGGGCGTCTAGTGTAATCTTATTTTACTCCTTTGTCAATGTTGGCTGACGGCGTCACCTTGTGACTCTGACGCCGTCAGGAAGGTTTTCCAGCTTCTTTTGAGACTTTGTCGTTTTCTTCACTTTTATGCTCCAAAAACGTCCAAATTAGCATGTTTTCTAGAATTCTTCTCAAAAGTACCTAAAATGACAAAAGCAACGATTTAGGGCAATATTTGATCACATTTACTCGAATTAGGGTTTAAATGACCCCTTAAAACGGGTACACTTTTCGTCTCATCACCTAACGACAATTTTTTTTTAGTCCAGCCCATGAAACAAAGCAAATAAATACGCAAGTTTCACAAGGAAAAGTAATCAATCGTGGCAACGACCAAGATAGAAAAAAAAAGTTGGGCGATCGACATTGCCATAGAAGGGCGATCGAGTGGCAATCGAGTGAAACGATCGATCACTTGCCCTTAATGGGGGCAACCTTAAGAGCGTTAACACACCAACATTTCAGGTTAACTACAATGCATTACATAATTACATAGTTTAACTTTTACTAGCTTAACAACCCAACCTTGTTAAAACAAAAGTAAGGTTACTATACACAAAAGTTACTAAATTTTACAAAAATGTTCGTCTTAATTACAAACTTTCATTTTGTTCGTTTATGTTAATGAACTTAAGTTATTCTCATATTTAAAATATTAAAGATATTCAAAATATTCATTGCGCTATTTGTTCGGCCGATCTACCGGTTGATAGTTGGCTCATCTCCACTGACGCTAATGCCAGTCTCTTCGAAAGACTGCACCGTTCGAAAGACTATGCGTTTATGCCAATAAATCCGGTTCAGGACCGGACCATCGATCAGAGACGGATCCAGAATTTTCGAGTGGGTGTTGCACAGTTGTCATTTGGATTAACTAACTTACACCATAAAAAACAAAATTAGTGTTGATGCATAATCTGGCGCGCCTGGCGGCACAGTGTTGTCCACGTTAGGTGCCATTTGATGGGGGGTATTGAAGAGAGTGCGCTAAAGTTCTTCAGTGCTTGGGATCACTGTAGTAGTCTGGGTGGTCCCTGCGGGCAATTCTACCGTTGGGAGAATTAGGGTTGGGCCCGATGCTTGATGACCAGGCATGCTGGTTGTCCCAGAGGCCTGCCTAGAGGTTAAATCTTGGTGGTTCTTCCTTGTGGGGTCACCACGTGTTTTTTCCAACTGCGGAGTCCGCTGGCCTGAGTTTTTGTGTTTCGTCATTCTAGTTCTTAGTGTAGGGTCCCACGGATGGCGCCACTTGTTGATACAAAAGTTGGGCGTTCCTTGTTTGGATTCCTGTTCTCGTACCAATTAGATCTTAATGCTTGAGACCTGCGCACTAAGAGAGCAAACAAACACCGTTAGGCTTATCGTGGGATTGTCTCCCACGATTATTCTCTGGCGTGAGAGTAAGTAATCGATTTAGGGTTATGTGAAGAGTTAGGGTTGTAAGTCGTACCTTTAACGAGAGCTATGATACCCTATATATATACACACGAAACCTTGTCAGTTTCGTGTTCTTCACTCTTCGGTGTATCCGCCGATATCGGATATTCGATATATATCTCCTTAATAGGAGATATCCTATATCTAATCCATAAATAACTTTGGGTTTGGGCCTCGTGAGCCCAAACCGTTATCATAGTAGCCCACACGTGGTGGGCTTAAATGTTAGTGACGTCTAATGCTTGGGTTCGTGACCCGAGTATAGACTATACGTCATCATGTCCCCCCAGTCTAGTGTGCGCAAGGTAAAGCCTGCGGATACTAGACTAAAACCGTATCAAAAAATATTCCAGACGCGTGCGCTGGAAAAACTCAAATTTTAACCGCCTAAATACATGTACCATGTACCTAGTCCCAAAAAGTCACCTAAAATGCCTCGGTAAATGGGGAGGCTATCCACGTGTCTTGTACCGTTTCATTTCCTAGCCATACGATCTGAGTTAGTGGGTTACACGTGTCACGCATCTGTGGTGAGTGGGATACTATATAACCACCCTCCTTATTTTTACTGTGATTATCACAGTACAAACGTTTTTTTATCTCTATTTGCAAAGCTTCGAAGTATCTTCCAAAAACCTTCCACGTCTTAGGTAACCAGCGCGTACGCTCTTAAAAAAAATGGTTCTTCAGTTACACGACTTTACGGCCAATATGTCCAAGGAGGAACTTACGCAGTTCACCTCGGACTACTTCATTCCATTGGCGCGGCATCCAGAGGTGCCGGGTCCTAATGATACGATCGCGGACTTCCCCGTAGGGAAGGTCGGGGTGTATACGCGCTT
>LBNU01008614.1:49178-88215 GCA_014162995.1 Artemisia annua | reverse complement strand
GCTTTCCATCCGCAGACCGACGGGCAGTCAGAACGCACCATTCAGACTTTGGAGGATATGTTGAGGTCCTGTGCTTTAGAGTGGACAGGGCATTGGGATGAATACTTGTGTTTGGTAGAGTTTGCTTATAACAACAGCTGGCATGCGAGTATTAAGATGGCACCTTTTGAGCTGTTGTATGGTCGAAAGTGTAGGGCTCCTGTTTGTTGGAATGAGGTTGGTGAGCGTCTCATTGAGGGTCCCGAGCTGATCGAGGAGACTAATGAGAAGGTTGCTACAGCTAGAGAAAAGCTCAAGGAAGCTCGAGCTAGACAGAAGAGTTATGCAGATCGTCATCGTCGTGCCTTAGAGTTTAATCCTGGTGATCGTGTTTTCCTTAAGATTTCTCCGTTCCGTGGTGTTAAACGTTTTGGTATTAAGGGGAAACTTAGTCCGCGTTATATTGGTCCGTTTGAGATTTTAGACCGTGTTGGTGAGGTTTCATACCATTTGGCATTACCTCCGCAGCTTTCCCATGTGCATAATGTATTCCATGTATCACTTTTGAGGGGATATAACTATCACCCATTCCATGTTGCTTCGTATCCGTTTGACCAAATTCGGGAAGATTTATCTTTTGTTGAGGAGCCTGAGGCTATTTTGGAGTGTCAGGATCGAGTCATGAGCAATAAAAATATTCCGTTCGTTAAGATTCTTTGGCGGAACCATCCCGAGAGCGAGGCTACTTGGGAGACCGAGGAATCCATGCGTGCTAATTATCCGCATTTCTTTTCGTGATTCGGTACGTTCGTTTTGACCTTCCTATTTCAATTTCGCGGACGAAATTTTCTTTTTAAGAGGGGAAGAATTATAACACCCTAGATTCTAATAAGTCGTATAACACTAATCATGATCATAACTTGAGGTTTGGAACCTTATAAATTGAAGCTACATTTCACTTGAACTTAAAGCTTGTATCTAAAATAAATTTGACGCCACATAGTACCTAAACATAATATATATCCCACGATTAAAGTATCACATGGACCCAATATTATTTAAAAGATGTGCACAACAATTGATACTTAAAATAGTTTAGATATTTTGTGATTTGAAAATGAAACTTGGTCCTCTTTGACTCCTTGAAGCTCGGCAGAAAAAAAAACTCCTATATCCTCCTCAATCTCTCATTTTTCTTCAACTGTTTCTCACACGCATTCACACCTACAAAACCCTAAAATAAAACACATAAGCGGCTACTGGTTTCTGTTTTTAACTCGAGCTGAAGAAAAGGTGCGAGAGGCTGTGGAAAAGTGGTAGTTTGATCGTGGTATATTCTGTGGTCCGAAGGGTGATATTGGTTGTGCTAACTTCTGGTCCGAGGGGTGCTGTGGTTGTGGTATCATTCTGATTCGAGGGTGTTGGTTTTGCTTTGGCTCGACTTTGGTTTTGGTCGTGGGGTTTTGCTCATTCAATTGTCCTTCATTCCATCACGCTACAAGGGTAACTCGTATCAACCTTGTTCGACTCTTTCTTTCGTTTTGATCACCATATACACGTCTATAACCTGTAAATTGAAACTAAGCTGGATCGTTATAATAAGGACATAAATGGATGTTATAAGTAACCTAAAATGATGAGTATATGTATTACATGAAATGCATAGGTAAATCTATTGTTTCTGTTTGAATTCTTAAACCTGTGGAGATATACGTTCCGTTTCGGCTTCGCGACACTCATGTTAACCTCAATAATATGTATAAAATTGTGGATATGAAACTTAGCGAAATAAGACTGCATGCATGGCGTTATAAAATGAATTATATGTGTGTGTGTGTGACGTGTGGAGTTTAAACAAGGAATACATAACATGTGAACCTGATTTAATACGAGAGTAATATAAGAGTGCAGGCATGCTTGTTGTCTATTGTTTTCAAATCGCAAATGAATAGAAAAGTGTACGTTTAACATATGCATAATCACATGAAATAATGATCACATAAAATGATGATAAAAGAAACATGTTCGTTGATATTAAGTTATGGCTGTTCGAATCGGTGTTGTACGTTATTTTCGATTATTCGTTACTCGACTTAAATATGAACTATATAGAACGTTTACATGCATGAACAAGTATATACAAGAATGTAGTTGTTTCGTACATATATAATAAGGGTTGTCGAATCGCAAAATATGAAAAGGGTGCGTCTGATTGCATGCTCAGTAGGGTCTCCACTATGTAAGTCAAAATGAATATGTGTTTTATATCTTCACGTAAGGCTTGGGATGGATTGTAAACTAAAGTAAATTGTGTAGATATGCAAAACAGATGTAGGGAGTAGATAATAAACGTGTGAGCTATGTAACAAAAGTAATGTGAGTATAAAATAAGTATGAGATAACATTGTGAATAATCATAGTTTTAGTCGTCGCGGCATAAATATTAACATCATGGGTACGTTAATAAAATTCATAAAATTATAATGACGGGTCCAAAATTATTATCTTAATATTAAATTATTAAAATAGAGTTTAAAATAATTTTATTTGACTTTTAATATTTAATTTTGATAATTTACATTTTAGACCATAAACTTATAATATTGATATTTTAAGACCCAACTATTATATTGTTCATTTTAACCTTAAAGGATTAAGTTATTATTTCGGGAAACTTAATAATATGGAAACTTACTAATTCGGGAAACCTGCCTATAATAGCAAGTTACTAAAAATGGAAAGCATATTAAAATGAGTAACCTAATTCATTGGACTTAAAGTAATACTTGATATTTAATTCGTATAGGTTCCGTGAAGCGGGAGTGATTATTCTTGTGACCTTTCTGTTTCCTGTTTTGCTTGCTTTGAATAAGGTACAGATATTCTTACCCTTTCTCAGTATGGGTTCTGATCTCATGACTTTCGATCCTTTGACTTTGATCCGTTTGCTATGATATGATTCAGTTGATATGAGCCTTTGCTATGATTCCTCTGATTTGATTCTGATTTGCTATCCACTTTGATTATGATTATGTGATTACTAATTATTATGAGACTCAGTTATATTATGCTCTGGGAGCATTCTGTTTTGTTATGCTCTGGGAGCATTCTGTTATGGATAGCTTTGCTTTGTTTGTTCTGATATGTTCTGTTCTGATGCCCGAGTTTACTAACTACTCATGGAGGTACCATGGGCGTGTCATCGAGGCACCGATGGCATGACACTATCTGGGGCGGTGTGATTAGTCCCCGGCGTCCCCGTCTGTTTATGATATGATATGTGATCACTTGGCCACTTNGTGAGCAGGGTATATGTATGATTTGTTTTGTGGGGCGTATGGCATGCATCCTAGGTACGTTTGATATGATATGATATGATACGATTTGGTTTGGTGACTGGCTGTACGTGCCGTATACCCCTTTCACGTCTGGTACTTGGAGGTCGCCCTCTAGTACACCTATGAAATTGACGGTATTATGATTATGTGATTAGACCTATTCGAGTGTCTCTGGTAGGTCGGCTCGTGGCTTTCCTTTATTTCTTATGTCCATTCGGAGTGTCTCTGGTGGACAACCTTTGTTTGATACGTTGCTATATGATTCTGATTATTATCTGGTTTATGCTTACATTTGATATCTCTATTATGCTTCATTCATTTGACTTGTGATACATTATTGCTCATTCTTATGATCTTCTCTTTCGTTTGCTTTTTATATTGTTTTGCATTAATATATCTGTATCATGGGTTTTATGCTCAGCCGCGTTTTTCTTTTTCCTGCGGAGAGTAATAAGCGGAATCTGGGCTCGAGTTGTTGAGAGTAGGAGCATAGCGGACCTACTTATTTAGTTTCCCATTGTTGGATGATTTTGACTTATGTTGGATGCTTTGGGATTTTATGTTGGAATTTTCTTTTCATTCTATTTTCTTTAGACTTATGATGGATTTGTTAATGTTTAAGTCTTGATGTTCATGACTTATGTATATTTATGAAGTCTTCCGCGCTTGCGTATCTACTTCTTTTGCTAGGCTCTCCGATATGTCACCATAATTGTAACACCCCAACCCGAGAATTCTCCAAAATATCTCAAAACGCATTGGACTCTCGAATATAACCATATACTTCAAACACAACTAAAGCCATCTCTTATCCCTACTACTACTACGTCCAATGAAAAATATGTATAAAATTATCAACCAATGAGTACCCAAATATGATCCAATTCGATTGATGACTAAAAATATCGAAACTCCAGCTAATCTGCCTCTACGCTCTGACAATGACCCTCCCCTTCTATTTAACGATCCTCTGACACTATTAATTCCTGGAGTACTAGAGATTGTTGTCCCGAGCCATCGGAGCGACTAATTGAATTGTCATACAGGCGCAGAGTCAGAAAATTATTTGGTGAATCTTACAAACCCACTGTCACTCCGGACATTTGGGGGGTTTTTTTTTTTTTTCCTTTAATTTATCAGGTTCACTCTAACCCTGGATGGCCCTGTGATTAAAATCAACATCACTCAATACTGGTTTTATCTCTATTAATGTTTATTACAATTATTACTAAATACTCATGAATCCAATGAAATAAATGGTTTTCCATTAAACTCTATGAACTCACCAACCTTTGTGTTGACACTTTTAAGCATGTGTATCTCAGGTAATTAACGGAGCAGGACAAGACACGGAGCGGGCATTTATTACTCTGATAAATTAAAATGGTGTAAAAATCAAATATGTCATTCTTACAAGCCTTTATATCTTTTAAAAAGATTTTTAAAACAAATGTTTCATCATTTATCCAAAGTATTATTTGAATGACAAATAACTTTCAAAACGCCTCTTTCAAGCCGTTTTATGTGAAAATGACTTCGATCCTCCCCGTAACACCCAAATTACTTTTCCGCTGCTAAATCACAAATTTGGGGGTGTTACATAAGAGTCCATAACCACAACTACACACACCAATTCAGAAAGCATGAAATTTTGAGAAAAAAATGAGCATAAACTGAAATGAACTTGGAAACTTTAATTCATTGATTCAGAAAGGTTCAAATTACACTGAGATTACTAAAATTAAAATTTAGAAGCTAAAACATACACTAAGATTTAGAAAACTACTAATTCGACACTAATTTTACACTAATAAACTACACAGCCTTCATTCTTCATTCCTTCTTCTTTTATAATGAGAATTAGGGCTCCTTGGGGTCCTGTGCACAAATCCCATCAATAAAATTGGCCTTTGGATCATTTTTGAGCAATCTTGGCCGTTTGATCTTTTTGGCGCCAAAAGAGTAATCTGCAAATTGGACCTGGGGGGGTGCATTGAATGTGGAGGTGATGTTAGGTGATAGTGGTGTGGGCGGTGGAGGATGTGATGGAGATGTTGGGGGGTGGTGGATGTGACAGAGTTGCAGGCAAGTTGGGGGAGAAGGTGGGAGGGAAGGGTGTGGGTTTGACTTATTTGACCGGGTGATTTTTATTAATAAAAAAGGGTGGGCCTGATTTGTGATGGGCTTGGTGGACTGGTTGGGCCAAAGGGTAAAGGGTGGGTTATGTTTGTTGGGTTTGGTTTTGGACTTGGAATAATAAAGAGGTCCGTTTGGTTTGTATGTTAAATAACCACAAGGACCAATTATGTAAAATCTGAATATTTGAGGGGTGTAGTTTGAAATTCTTCCAAAGTATTCCAAGGGTGTAATTTGCCAAGTATAAATAGTGTGAGGACCATAAATGAGAATTTCCAAAATTACACTTCTAGGGACTAAATCTGCCAATTGTGAAACTTCAGGGACCAAACATGTAAATTCTCCAAACTTTTCACCCAAGGACCATTTTTGCCAAAGTTCAATAACACAAGGACCATGATTGATACCAAAATTTTAATCACAGGGACCATTTTTGACAATCTTGCAAAGTTCAGGGACCAATTTTGTAAACTTTTGAAACTTTTCACCTAGGGACCAATTGTTACAACTTGTGATTTTCAAAGGACTTTGGTTGACTTTTCTTCTAAAACAAATGGTCAGGAACTGATTTGGTCAAGTTTTGAAAGTTGAGGGACTGAAACTGCCAATTATGCAAACTTTGTTCATTTTTCATCTGTTTTCAATCATTTTGCACCTGAAACATATAAAACACAATCCAGGGATATTTTCTGTATTTTGATGCATTTCTGAGTGTTTTTAATTGTTTCTGCAGTTCAGATAAGACAAAAATGATGAGTATTTACACATTCATCATGCTGAAAGATCGCAAAAATAAGATTTTTCAATGTTCAAACCAAAAAAAATGATGTGGCCGTGAAAAAATACTTTGGTCTCGAAAAATGTATCGCGACCTGTGATGTCAATGATTAAGGTTTAGTTTTTTGTTTTTGGTAACGAAATTTGGTTTGGTCCCGTATTGTAGTTTGAAATCCCTGATGACATGGTTTTTTTCTTTTCTTTTTTTTTTTGTTTTTATTTTTGGTTATAGTTTCTTTAAGAAGGCGACACGCGTTGATCCATTCTTCGCGACCAACATGTCCATTGGGGTAAGTGGCAAAAAGTCAGTCATGTGCTTATCACATGGCTGTGACATAATCCTGTTAGGTAATTTTCGCTTTTAATATTGGGAATGAGATCCTCTCAAGTTGAGAGGTACAATTTGACTCAAGTTGGATGATTGTAAGCCATTATGTTTGCCATTAGATCAAATCCAATGGCTCATAATGCCTCAAATTGAGTCAGTTGTACCTCTTAACTTGAGAGTATCCCGACCCTTAATATTTTATGAATTTTTAGAGGGTGTATGCTTTGATGTTTTCAGAATAAGAGAGGAAGAGCAGTTTAAAATTTCCAACCAACTTCTCATTAACTAAATTGATCGAGCCTTTCTAATTTACACAAACAAAACTTTTATTCATGAACTGTTGAGGAATAGAAACACTTCCCTTGGAAAATGTTAGTAAAGGTAATTTGCAAGTTTACAATACAAGCACAACATGAATTCAGAAACAATACAAGTACACGTGCTAATTAACAATAGAAATCAAATCAATTCTCATTTTTCTTGACATAGTATGTGTCAGGGTTGACAGCCTTGAACTTTTTTCCTACCAAACTGATTCCAACATAGTCAAGTGGATTAACCGGAGCAGCTGGGGTACTATTAGTTGCATTATTTTTGGATTGATTTTCTCGAACCTGGCCGCTTATTCCAGGAGCTTTCTTGTAACTAGTAGTTTGAGAAGCGAAGTCACGTCCAGACGTGTTTTCATGAACAACACCTTCCAAACCTGGGCCTGGTGCATAATCAGTTGTACCCAACACACGTGTGCCGCTAGCCACTAATGAGTTTTTTCCCGCTGCTAGGAGCGGAGCCAGGATTTGTAGTTAAAGGGGGGGGGCGAAATTCATTATATAACCCGAAAAAATAAAAGTGTAAATAGAATGGTTTCCAACTTTAGTTTATACAAATAAACCGTCACAAAAATTTACGAATGCATTACTATACGTAATTTTTTTCTAACATATTTAATGCATAAAAATATAGAAAACTCAAAATAAGGTCTTTTTTTTTTCTTTATCTATTTGATGCTTCCTAGTATATAACTAGGGGAGAGCAATAAAGCCGGAACTATCTAGGATTTCTTGATTTAGATTTTGGGTGTTCAAAAANTTTATTTTTGGTTATAGTTTCTTTAAGAAGGCGACACGCGTTGATCCATTCTTCGCGACCAACATGTCCATTGGGGTAAGTGGCAAAAAGTCAGTCATGTGCTTATCACATGGCTGTGACATAATCCTGTTAGGTAATTTTCGCTTTTAATATTGGGAATGAGATCCTCTCAAGTTGAGAGGTACAATTTGACTCAAGTTGGATGATTGTAAGCCATTATGTTTGCCATTAGATCAAATCCAATGGCTCATAATGCCTCAAATTGAGTCAGTTGTACCTCTTAACTTGAGAGTATCCCGACCCTTAATATTTTATGAATTTTTAGAGGGTGTATGCTTTGATGTTTTCAGAATAAGAGAGGAAGAGCAGTTTAAAATTTCCAACCAACTTCTCATTAACTAAATTGATCGAGCCTTTCTAATTTACACAAACAAAACTTTTATTCATGAACTGTTGAGGAATAGAAACACTTCCCTTGGAAAATGTTAGTAAAGGTAATTTGCAAGTTTACAATACAAGCACAACATGAATTCAGAAACAATACAAGTACACGTGCTAATTAACAATAGAAATCAAATCAATTCTCATTTTTCTTGACATAGTATGTGTCAGGGTTGACAGCCTTGAACTTTTTTCCTACCAAACTGATTCCAACATAGTCAAGTGGATTAACCGGAGCAGCTGGGGTACTATTAGTTGCATTATCCAGGAGCTTTCTTGTAACTAGTAGTTTGAGAAGCGAAGTCACGTCCAGACGTGTTTTCATGAACAACACCTTCCAAACCTGGGCCTGGTGCATAATCAGTTGTACCCAACACACGTGTGCCGCTAGCCACTAATGAGTTTTTTCCCGCTGCTAGGAGCGGAGCCAGGATTTGTAGTTAAAGGGGGGGGGCGAAATTCATTATATAACCCGAAAAAATAAAAGTGTAAATAGAATGGTTTCCAACTTTAGTTTATACAAATAAACCGTCACAAAAATTTACGAATGCATTACTATACGTAATTTTTTTCTAACATATTTAATGCATAAAAATATAGAAAACTCAAAATAAGGTCTTTTTTTTTTCTTTATCTATTTGATGCTTCCTAGTATATAACTAGGGGAGAGCAATAAAGCCGGAACTATCTAGGATTTCTTGATTTAGATTTTGGGTGTTCAAAAAATCCGTATTCGGATATCCGAAAACTTGATTTTAATTAATTAAAAAGTTGGTTTTATGAAAGGACAGTTTTAGAACTTATATAAAAGTTTTCTAAAAATTATAGATATCTGACAGGTATATAAAACTGTTATCTGAACTTTCGGATATCCGAATTAAAAAAAAATAAAAAATAAATAAAAATAATAAAAAAAAAAACTTAGATAAAATATTATATCTAACATAAACCCATCATTGTAAATTTCGGATATCCAAATTTATGATATAACTAGTTGTTAAAAAGTCCCTTAAATTATTTAATTAAAAACAAAAAAACATTGTCAAAAATGTCTCATTTTATATTTTCGCTTCAGTGGCCACTTAGATAGGAGATAAGGAGCACTCATTTTGATCTGGAAGAAGTGAGTTAAATTTAAGATGGGATGTTTTAGTACATGAATTAGATCATGCTTATATAGACCCGAGAAGCAATTTTCTTTAAAAAAAAGACTTAGCGAAGACTTTTACAAGTCAACTTATAACATGGGGTTGAATCGACGACTTGTCCTTATTCATATGTTAAATCATAAAAGAAATATTATACATTTTTTGGGTTTTTTATTAGGTTGTGTTTGCATAAAATGGTTGAATACAAATTGTATATTAGTAATCGATAAGCTAACTACTTATTATTATTATTGTGTTCACACAACATTTTAATTAGGAGAAAATCTCTAAAAATGTGCCAACTTTTTGAAGTTGGTCCACAACAAGGTCATGAATGCATCCGATTATCAATTTGGTCATGCGCGACTGCGTGATTGTGCTACCCCACTCAATGTGCGACATGTGTCCTGACCGAAAGTACATTTTAACTATGATCGTTTGTTGGCCCACTTGTCTTTTTTTCCTTTATCTTTATGGAGAGATGCTAAAGTAAAGGCTTTGGTTATGGAAGTTTCAGACCACTGCCCTATCATGCTCTTGGTTGATGCAACATATTTTGGTCATAAGAGCTTTAAGCTTTTCGATGATTGGATGGAGAATGATGGTTTTAGTAAGGTTTTTGAATCTTCTTGGAGTGATGAGGTTAATGGCGGGACAACAAATATAATTTTAAAAAAGAAACTAAAGAAATTAAAGGAGGATATTAAACACTTGTGTCGTGTTCAATCAATCGAAATCGATCGTATTAAGAATGACATTCAATCTCGGCTGTTAGAATGGGATGCCAAAGCTGAATCCAGTTTGCTTTCCCGTATGATTGTTTGAAATGGGAAGAAGATGTAATAGACATGTGTCGAATGGAGCAACGGAAAAGAGACTCGTTAAAACAAAAAAAACATAATTAAGTAGTCTGTTGAGGAGACGAAAATACAAAGTTTTTCCACGCTTTAGTAAACAAAAGAGGCCAAAAGAAATCTTAATGGGTTGAATTTAAATGGTGTTTGGGTTAGGGTTGAAGATCCTGATGCTATTTTCACAGCTGCTCTCAATCACTTTTCAAGCCATTTCCATGAAGATAGGCCAAGCCGCCCAAAATTTCGTAGTGATTGCTTTTGTCGGTTGGACAGAGAGGATGTGACAATGCTAGAATCTGCCTTTACCATGGAGGAGTCAAAGCAACCGTGTGGGATTGTATTACCTCCAAGTCCCCGGGACCATATGGTTTGATTAAAGAGGTACTTGAATGTTATCAAATATGAATTTTTTAACTTCATAAAGTACTTTGAAACCCATGGCAGATTGGGGAGAGGCTGCAAAGCTTCGTTCATAGTCCTTGTTCCCAAAAATTCGGATCCTATTGATTTATGCGACAATCACCCTATAAGTCTCATTGGGTGTATGTATAAAGTTTTATCGAAGCTACTTGCTTCAAGGTTTAGTCGGGCTATTCCTAATCTGATTAGTCCCAATCTGCATTTTTATCTGGAAGACAAATTTTGGACGGAAATCTGATCGCTAATGAAATAGTTAATTTTTCCAAGAAAATGGGAATGAATATGCTTCTTTTTAGTTGACTTTGAAAAGGTGTTTGATAGTGTAAATTGAGACTTTCTATTAGATGTTATGACTCAAATGAATTTTGGGTCTAACTGGTGCCAATGAATTCGCTCCTGTCTTTCATCGGCGTCGGCCTCAATTCTTATAAATGGACCCCCTTCGAAAGAGTTTAAGATGGAACATGGTTTAAGACAAGGTGACCCGCTCTCTCCTTTCCTTTTTCTTATTGTTGCGGAGGCCTTACAGGTAATATTAATGGAGGCTTGAAATAAAGATTTATAGGGGTCTTTATCTTGCTTATAATAGTGCTAATATTTCTCTTTCTCTCCTCCAATACGTAGACGACACACTATTTTTTGGTGAATGGTCAAAATCAAAGGCCCTACACTTGATTCATATTCTTGATTGTTTCCATGATGTATTAGGTTTGAAAATCAACTTGGCACAGAGCAGGTTATTCGGTATTGGGATCCCTCCAGAAGATGTGGCGAATGTTGTAAGAGCAATGAGTTGTTCTTATGATTAACTTCCATTCACTTGTTTAGGCATACCCGTTGGAAGAAACTTAAGAAAGGTTGAATCTTGGACTGAAGTGATCAATAGTTCTTAAAAATACTCGCCACATGGAAAAATAAACTTCTTTCTATCGGAGGAAGGTTTACTTTGGTGAAATCGGTGTTAGGGAGTCTTCCTCTTTATTACCTCTCCATTTTTAGAGCGCCTAAGTAAGTCATTTCTCATCTTGAATCAGTTAGAAGATGCTTCTTCTGGGGTTTTAAAGAAAATGAGAAGAAAATGGTATGGGTCAGTTGGAAAAAAGTTCTTTCTGAAAAGAAAAAAAAAGGATGGAGGTTTAGGGGTTGCAAGTATTAAAGCAAAAAACACGGGTCTTCTTGGAAAATGGAAGTGGTATTTCCTCAATGATAGAAATTCCTTGTGGAGATAGGTAATCAACGAGATTTACGGTTCAGAATGTGGTTTTGATTTAAATATTGGGTCGGGTTTAAAGTTCGGAGTTTGGTCAAATATTGTTAGTTGTCTTCTTGAAATAGATCAGATTGGTATTTCTCTTAACAATCTCATTGAAAGAAAAGTTCATTGTGGTAGGCAAACTCAGTTTTGAAACGATAGTTGGATTAAAGATCGAGGCCCATTAAGAAACGTTTTTCCTCGTCTATATGCCTTAGAGACACATAAAGGTTTTTATCTTTCAGAAAGGTGGGAGCTAGAAGATGGCCTTTCGTAAGGTAAATGGGCCTAGAGAAAGTGGCTTAATGGTTGTGGAGAAGGTGACTTGTCATTGTTACTAAGTCTTATTAACTTTATTGTTCTTGACCCTACTCAGGATGATTAATAGAGTTATTCAAAAGTGGATGTTCGTAAGCAATGAGGTTCTCTCCCCTTATATGTGGAATTCTTGGGTTGCTCGCAAGGTGAATATATGTTCTTGTCGTTTAGCTTTAAAGGGACTTCCTACAAGAGTTAATTTGGTTCTTCTTGGTGTTTCGGTATCTGATTGGCCCTAAAAGGTCAACCAAAGTCAACCACGGATGTGGTTAATATGGTCAAACAGCCTAGGCCAACTAACCAAGAAATATAGTGTTTTCCTGGGTCGTAAAGTCCCAACGAGGTGCGTAAAGGTATAAAAACGGATCTGTGATCGGGTGATTTTGACTGAGAATGGGATAATAGAGATTATAACTGAGGAAATGTAAAGAAAACGACTCAAATGAACAATATCAACACACATATAAGACAAAGATATCTAAAAACGTTATTAAACTGAAATCATACGTTTAGGTTAATAAATAACGTAATCGTACAAAATTAAAAGTGAACGAAGAGCAGTATTAATCCCTAGGGTATGAAATTACTTTTTTATAAACCTAATAATAAAATAAAATTATTAAAAAAAGAAAAATATTTTTTAGACTGTTTAATTAATTATTAATAATTAATAACTATTTAAAAACTATTTTAAATACCCTAAAATACAATTAAATACAAATTCAAGCTAGAAAAAATGAAAATATAATTTTGAAAAATCTAAAATATTAAAAACTAATTTTAAAACTTAAAATATAATTTTTTTTTACTTTTATGTATTTTTTATTAATTAATTACTATTTTTAACTATTTAAAATATATTAAAATGAAAGAAAATATGAAATTAATCTAGAAAAATGAAAATATTATTTAGAAAATTCTAAATAACCTAAAACTTATTTTAAAACTTAAATTATATTTTTTACACTTTTTATCTATTTATTATTAATTAATTCCTATTTAATTACTTATTAAACCAATTGAAATTATTAAAAATACTAAATGAAAAGAGAAAATTATGAATTTTTTTTAAAATACTTTATACTAGCAGAAACCTAGGAAAAATATAAAAACATGCAAGTGCTTAATCAAAAAGTTGGAAAATAAGCTAAAAATCTAAAAAATATTGAATATAAGGTATCACTTAATTTAAAATGATGATTTTCTTGATTTTCTTTTTAAAAACTATTCTACAACTGAAATTATGGAACTTTTGTAAAGGCAACTTGTTTAAATCACAACAATAAGCTATTTAGGAGCTTATGATTCCAACAGATGAGCTTTTCAAGCTCAAATGAGTTTTTAAGCTTGAATAAGCTTTACAACAAGCTATTAAGATGGAACCAAAGGTGAAATAAGCTAGAAACAGATGAAAGAGACTTGAAATATGCTAAAACAAAGGAGAAATCCCATTAAAGAAGCTGGGAGTGAGGAATAAGCAATACCAAATTACCATTGACCAAACAGGCTTGTAAGCTAGTTGCAGGCTTGATTTTAAGCTTGTCCAATAAGCCAAAAGCCAAATTAAGCTTGGAACTAGAAATTTGGGTAGGTGAGCTTCTCAAAAAGCTCAAATACTCAGAATAAGCTCCATGGATAAGCTCACGAGGAGCTTATGAACTATGGCTCACCACACTGATGAGTCAGTGTTTAGTGAAATGGGATAAGGTGCAGGCTTAAAACTAGCTTATCAAATAAGCTAGGAAGTCCAAGTTGATCCTGGAACTCTTTAGTGTATGGGCTTTCCAAAAATCCACAAGCTCAAAGCTAATCTTCAAAAGGGAACAAGCTATGAGCTTATCAAAAGTGTCCCGTGGAACAAACACCCCTCAGCAGGGCAACTTATTGCCAGACAGGTCAAAAGAAGTGCAAAAATAAGCTATTTACAAAAATTCTAAAAATAAACAAAAAATATAACTAACAAGTTCAGCAACAAAGGTTTAATCACCCAAAAGCTCAGATCAAATGACCCAACAATGAATGCATGAAAATTTTTGCAAGAAAATTGAAAACTGACAATTAGGTGATTTTGACTTTGTTTAGAACATGAACTAGTTTGACTTTTGTGAATTTAGGATTGATCCTTATGACTGATTATGATATGTTAAGATATAATGAGCCTAAATCTATCAAACTTAACAATGTTTACAGCTAAAATGATGATTTGATACCTAAAAATCCTAATAGTGCACAAGAATGATGAGAATAAAGGAAGATTTGACTTTTTTTACTAAAAACCACTGGATTTTATGCTAAAACTGAGCTAATAGAACCTATTGTGACATGTTGTGAATGCATATAACCACTGAAACACACTTAATGACAGTGAACACTCTAAATCCAAACACCCCTTTTAGAAACTGAAAATGAGATTTTCAGGGCTTATGATTGATTTAGACCATGCAACTGATTTCTATGGACTTATAATGATATTGAAAGCTTATAGAAACACAGAAACATCAGCAAAATCAACTAATACACATGAATCCATGTAATGCTATTTTGACAGTGAAATGGTAAAAACTGAGCAACATGCATTCTTACTCTTCTTGCTGCGTTCTGATGAATCATCCGAGGGGGTCACTTCTTTGCGTTTCTTGGACGAAGACTTGCCAGCCTCGACCTTTTGACTTGCATATAATAAGTTAACGTACTCCTCATAGTAAGGAGCCTTGAGTAAGTCTTTGGTTAGTAAAGTCACGGGTATTGCCATGCCGAAGACTACTTGTGAAGTTCCTTTTGCAGTATACTTAAGAAACCCTACGGCATTTTCATCTGTAGCAAGGTGAAGTGGTGATTCACTCCTAGGAGGGAACTTAAGAGTCTTCTGAAGACGAACAATAATCAGCTTGGTGAAACGAATGCTAGGAATCAGAATTTTGGTCGACTTCTTTTTGCCTTCCTTATGCGCCTCCAGATTTGCCTTATCTTCAAGAAAGGAGTGTATAGAATGGGAGAACTCTTCCCAGATACGTTCAACAAAATCAATATTCTCACCATTAACAATTCCCCAAAGGATTTGAAGTGACGGAGCTCTAAGTCTCTCGTACCCGGATGTCTTACCAGTGAGACAAAGGTTGATAAGACTAATGATAGCTCTCCACGGTTGGTACATGTCATTAGTGATGACTTTTGATAGTGTGTTGACCTTTGTTGGATATCCCAGTTCATGGATGAATTTCAGAAGGGTTGTTGGATTAGGTGGAGCTGTGTATTCAACGTTATCACCTGTGGGAAGGATCTGTAAGGCACTCCCAAGAGTTTCTTTGGTGATGTCAACCCATTGTTCATCAAGCTAGCATCTATATTTACCAGTAGCTCTGTCATAGCTCATGGTGTTCCAGAATTGTTGGATGTAGATGGAAGGGATGGTTGCTGATGCGGTGAATGCTCGGAAGAACGAAGTCTGCTTAAGAAGATCCAGTGCTACTTTGAATATTGGATGCTTGTGAGGTTTGTCTGCCTTTAGATAACAATTGCTTTTGCCAATCGCCACCCATTTTTCATGAGGTAGAATTTCATAATCTGTACGAACAGGTGGAGCAATTTGTTGTGTTGAAGTGCTCTCAATATTAAGATCAGACATTATAACTGCAAGTGTCACAATCACCCAAAGAGACAAGTGATAGTTTGTAAGTCAGTTAGCACGAATATGCCTAGGAGTCAATGCATACACTATATATAGCACAACACTCAAAACAACACACAATATAGGATGCACAAGAAGAGTGCAGACAAGATGACACACATGAGAACCAATTAACTAGCAACTAACAGATAAAGGTGAGTAGCGAAAAATGCAAACCAAACTAGTGATTAACAAAGTTAAACGCTACCTGAGTTAAATGCAAACTAAGTTAATCGCAAACTAAGTAAATCGCTAACTGAGTTAATCGCTAGCTGAGTTAATCGCTAACTGAGTTAATCGCTAACTGAGTTAATCGCTACAGAGTTAAACGCTAACGGAGTTAATCGTTAACAGAGTTAAACGCTAACAGAGTTAAACGCTTAACAGAGTTAATTGCTAGTGAATTTAAACGCTATCAGGTTTAAACGCAGACATTTTAATCGCTATTAAAGTTAATCGCTTAACAAAGTTAAACGCAGTCTGAGTTAATCGCTAATAAGAAACGCCCAAAACTTAATCGCTATCAAGAAATAACTTAATCGCTATCAAGAACACAGTCACCACAACACTCAAAACTTATACGCAATCCATCTATACTCTACATAGGCCATAATCCATAATTCATGAAACTACAGCAGCGCTTAAGAGTTACCCACATACTTAACCAAACACCAATGAATTATGAGCAACATGGGATAAAAATATTCACGCGATTATCACTTAAACGCTACCAAGAACAATTCTAGTCTAACCCACCAATATCAAGCATTATCATGACAGACAAAGATCGAAAGAACACACAAGCACCATTAACATAAAAACAGAAACAACAACAATAAAAACAAACTAACCAAATTGGCAGCGTGAATCAAGGGAAACATCACCTAAACCAAAGTAATCACGTAAGAGATTGATAGATAGAAACCTAGGTGAACAGAAATCCTATGATATGGCAAGAAACACAAACCTAGTAAATCTTGAGAGACAATTTAGCGAAAGTGGCAGCGATTAGATTTTAGAGAGAGAAAAGTAGAGAGAGAAGCGATCAAGTATATGAAATAAAATGAGATCTGATTAATTGCTATGCTTTATATAGGGGCTCATAACTTTCACTAAATGGCAACATTGATCCTTGCACTTAGTTAATCGCTACCAGAATCACTAAATTACAACTTAGGTCCTTGAACTTAGTTAATCGCTACCAGAATCTCATAAAGGCAGAAAAGGTCCTTGTACTAGCCACATGCTACAATAATCTTTTATACATATGCAAACCTATCCCTATGCCATACAACACAGCCACTTAGCATCAAGTAAAAACTCCAAAGCCTAACCCATGCCTACCACAAGAATACTCAACACATCATGCATAATATCATTTGGCACCACTCAGACTAACAGCCTATTAACCAAATAACAATCACTTCTCCCCTCAATCAATGATCGGATACAAAGTATGAGATCATTTATTAAAGAAATAAGAAAAAGAAGGAAATGTCATACATGATGTCAAGTAAACCCCGGATGTAAAGTAATCCGAGAAGAAAGACTTACCATATGAAGTAATGGTAATCAAGAACACACATTATAGAACATAAACGAAACTACATAGTTCAATAGAAAGAGGGAATAAAAGAATAGGCAACATATATACAAAGCAAAGATTGCAACATGCCCAAGGATACGAGAAGAATAAATACTGGTGAGGCCCGAGTCCTGATAAGCATTAATCAGGAGTCCTGTATAGTCCATATTAGGGAGAAATCAGATCTCCCAAGTACGGAGATGTCTGGACCTTTGGTCGCCATACTTGAGTTCTCTTAGTGACATGTCCCGCGGAAGAATTAGCATAATGCTGATGGTGACTTGTACACTCGATGTTCTCAAGGAGTTTATTAGATGACCACTTGAGACCATTCATTAAGAACATTCTCCCCATAGGTACCCATCTCAAGAAGGATCTACTCATATAAGGTTTCTTATGTACAATGTCATATTTAGGCTGAGAAGGTTTGTATTCAACTCTCCTTTGACTATGTTTACAGGCACAGTACTTTTGTTTCTGACCTTAGTGGATTGTGAGTATCCATAAAGTGTGAAAACATTTTGACCATCTTGCACATGAGCATGAGACTTAAGATAAGTTGTGATACACTTTTCATAGGGTCTACGTTGTGAAGATTTGGGTTTGATCAAAACTTGTTTCTCATCAACTTGGGAGGCAAACCGAGTTTTAGGGGATTTTGGACGTTCAGATTTAAAAGCATTCGGTTGACTAACCACTGGTGGGTTTCTTTTTAAGTGAAGCATAGGTTTTCCCAAGATTGATGGTTTTGCAGACTCAAGGGTTGAACACTTTCCAGTGGTTTGTCTCAGCTCGTTTTTAAAACAGTGACTGTGAATCCCAAATTTTTAATTTGATCTTTGAGTTTATCATTATTAGCAATCAAAATACTTGTTTGATCAATTGTATTAAGTTCCATTTCTTTGATTGACTCATTAAGAGTTTTACACTTCATTTTCAAAGACTCATTCTCTATTAGTAATTCAGCCACTTTTAGTTTCAGTTCAGAGTTATTAGCAGTTATGGTGTTGTTCTCATGTTCAGATTTAAGTTCAGTAATGTAAGTTTTAAGGTTGTTGATTGTCAAGTTCTTGATGTCTAACTGGGATTTCAATTCATTAATCATAAAGTATTCATGGAAATCGGGAAGTTCTGAATCTTTACTAGGTTGGTTAATTTGAAAATATTCTTCCTTTTGTTGCATAGCAATTTCAAGAGAAATGCAGTGTTTTTCAAGTTGTGAAAACTTCCTAGAATGTTCATTGAGAGCCTCTTTATCAACCATCTCATTAGATTTAAAAAATCCAGTTGTGAACCAAGAACTTGACACATCATTACGAACCACATCCTGATCATTTTCTTCCCCTTTATGATACACATTCGTTGAATCAGAAGTGACTTGGTTGTCAGACTTATTCAACCAACATGTGTTGTAAGTGGGAGCGGCGTGATCAGTATGTAGTCGTTCCTTAGAAAACATATTACGATGTACAGTTAGGGGTACCTCAACACATGACACCTGCTCGTTTGTTGGACCGGTATTTGCATCAATGTCACGTGTGAGAAGTTTCCCTGAACGAATGGTAGTATCTGATTCATCAGTCTCTGATCCTTTGCATATTGTGACACCAGACCCATCATTCATTACAGTACCCGAATCACCAATACTATCACATGACTCCACTGGACACAATTTTTCTACTGAATCATACTCCAGGTTGTGAGTTGCTCTAAGTGTGATGTATTCGTCAACATTACCAATGAGTTGGAATAATGTGATTCTGAACATGTCAACCTCGATCCCTGTGTGATCAGCAAAACACTGTTTCGTCATCTGACTATCTTAGTCGTAGTCCATATTGATTTTGGAATCAATAAACACATGGAATTATCTGCTGATTACACCAAGAGCTGCTATGGATCCAGTTTGAGAAAACACTTCGTGTTCAAGTTGTTGCTGAAGCTGATCTAAGTTAAGGATCATTGTGTCTGTGAAATTCTGAACTTCTTGACCAAATAGTGTTGCAAATGCTCGTTCGAATCCCATTTTGAATCCAGTTCCCTCTAGCAGTACCGAGAGGTGAGAGTGTAGTAGTCGAAAACATTATGTACAGCTTTCTGTTGCTTTGTGATGTACTTGTTATGGTGATTGCGGCTCTGATTCAGAGTACTCAGATACAATCCTAGCTGTATCAGATTCAGCCAGATACATTTGATATGAAGAATTTAGAGTCTTCTGTTCATTGGCCACTCGTACAGCTTGAGAATATCAGAAATGACAGCATCTGAGTCAGTTGACATGTTTTGTTCATTGATCAGTTGGGTATCGGATATAGCAGATTGATAATCATTATTTGAAGCCGTAGTGGTCATGGTGTGATCTTTAACGGGATTTTACAACTCGTGACTTAAACCGGAAAATAGATTCTTTCCCGGGATTTTACTAAAGTCAACAGAGAAAACCGAAAGATGAAATATGCAATATGAACCTAGAATAAGAACTTAAATAAGTCACACTTTTTGCTTAGGAATCAAGTTGAGACAAATCAAGTAACAATCTATTCGATTGTGATAAGTCAAGCCGTAAGTAATAACTTACAACGTCAAATCACACTCAAATTAATCGAAACGACTTAAGTTACAACGTTTCCCGAAGCACAAGTAGTCAACTATTCAAAGAAATCTCAAACTTAGCAAATCACAAAAAACACCACAAGTTCAAAAGTTAATCGCTGAAATCACACTTAATTGCTATCCAAGATAATCGCTGGCCCAAACTTAATCGCTGATGCCAAAGTTAATCGCTAACCCAAAGTAATCGCTAAAACTAGTTAATCGCAAAAAAGCTAATCGCTGGATTTAGTTAAACGCAGACAGAGTTTAATCGCTGGTGAGAGATAGTCGCTACGAAAAGTAATCGCTAAACCCAGTTAATCACTAAAAAGCTAATCGCTAGAATTAGTTAATCGCTGTCCACTACAAGACACCCCGTACTTAATCACTGCCCACAATAGTCCAAACAAGTCGCTGTCTAACTGTACTTAATCGCTGCGATTTAATCGCTGACCAACCGTACTTAATCGCTACCAAGAAAGCTAGGCAGAAGACTTAATCGCTGTCTAGAAACTTTTACTAAATCTTTCACACCACCAAACCAACGACTGATATGACTATTCCAACTCAAAAACTATGTAACTACAACACTCCTAAGCATAAAAGTACAACCAAAACACATCCTTTAACATTACAAAGATCAAACCAAGGTGTTTTATCAAGAAACCTATTCTAACCAAGTACAACTACAAAACCAACCAAAAATCCGTGAATCCAAGGCCCTATGATGAAACCTAGGCTCGTGATACCATTTGTAGGATACACATGATCATAAACTCGTATGGTTCATGTAGTTCTTGGACCGAATAGGTGATAAGTTAGAGATTAGTTTAGAGAGAGAAAGTGGGAGCCTTTAAAGAGAGAAAGAAAAGAGAGAATGTATTAACTAGTGAAAGGTCCAACCTTCTCCCTTGGTGGGAGAAGGTATTTATACTTACAATGGATGAATGCCTCTACTAGGCTGTGGAGCGGGCTGACAGAGGGTAAAAGACCCGACCCGACACCACGAATACTAAATAAACTAATCTACGTATTAACTACTATATTAAATACTACGAGCTATACAATGCTCTAACATACTTGGGGTGACCGAATCTTCTATAAGAAAAAACGTATTCATAACACTTTGGCTTGTAGTCTAACCTCAAACCCCACTAAGTACTTGCCCTGTGTCTGCATCTAGATACCTAAAACATTACATACACCGTTTTTACGTAAATCAGACATGCTTTTGTTTCTGTGTCTAGGATGGAAGTGCTAAATACCTATAGAATCACGTTGATTTATACAAAGAAAGGGTCGTATACCTTGTATTAACCAAGTAGACATGGCATGTATACGGTAAAGAAAAGAATCACAATGCCCTTGGGCTATTAAATGCTATCTTGTGACACATAAACCTCATGCAACATGAGATGTATGTCTCACAAAATAGCATTTAACAGCTCAGGAAGATTGTGACGTCTTCGTTATCATATCTATCAAAGCTGTCCCGTTTGCGTCACCTCAAACCCATCCGTTTCAGCCCTAACACACATCCGTTCATGTACTATTTCGATACTAAACCTTGGCCATCTCAGTATGAAACTAAACACACCTGAGGTCATATATTGAAATACTAAAAAAAAGAACAAATATTATGTTTAAGCATAACAAAGATGCGCAAAATGTAATAAATAGATAGTGGAACATGTATAAAAAAACTGAGGCAAATATATGAAAAAGTTATATTGTTTTACACGTTTATCATGTACATACATACCCTGTCGGAGGAACACCGTGGCATGAATTGTTGTGTGGCAATGGACAGAGGCTCAGATCTGCATTTACTCATGGAAAAGCAAGCTTACAGAAATATTCATCATCGCCTCGTGTTGTTGCGCAATGATCCTCACTTATATTCATCATAATGATTCGCCTCCATTGTTTATTTATACAGAAAAGACTGACGTAAACCTAGAATATTGCTAAGCTCTCACTCCCAACTGCATATTTTGAGCAGATCTTCATCCATGACAGAACACAATGGAACGGACTATTAAGATGAGTATAAGCGAGGATTCCTACACATCCATATATATTTCAGCATAACAGTGTTACCACTGCATAAAAAAAGGAAATTATGGTGGGTTTTGGGCCGTTAATTTTATCGTTTTAGGAAGTGTGACTCTTACCTGAGGTTTTGTATGTCAATGTTTCGGCGAGATATTATGCTGGTAGTTGCATCGCCGAATTCTCTTATTGTGCCAATGTTACGGCTGATACACACATAGCCTAGTAAAAACAAAATTTCTGTTACTACAGCAAACAATTCTGTGTGTTGCTTTCTATATCGTTTGTATCATACCTGTCAGAATAGGAGAATAGGTTCTCGAGTGTCTGCTCTGCGACATACTTCGTTATAACCCGCAAAATTAAAGTGATGTTTAGGGAAACCATCGTCCTGTATTGGAGCAGCTTGCGTGTATCTTCCAAATAGTAGTGTGATCTTCTTATTGAGTGCCCACTGCTGATTACATAAGATCGATGTTAATAGTCGAAATGAAAAAAAAATACCGGATAGTTTCTAAAAGCGTGCGAATTTAATCAAAGTTGCTTAAAAAAATTTGTGCAGCTTTGATTAAATTTTAATTCGATCGGCTATAGACGGTTGGAAAAAATAGTTCATCAAGTTTTTTACTGCATTTTCCTCTAATAAAGCCGAGCTAGACAATGTATGTATGCTAGAACAACATCCGCGGCAATGCATAAGCAGAACTGCATCAGCAGCAAGGCACATTAGTAGCAGCAGTACCAACAGCGATACCAACAGCAAGTGGCAGGCCGCAACAGCAAGTGGAGTCATCAACCTCAGAATAAAGAAACATACCTCTAGTTTCCAGCTCGGTCTAGGAAATCATGCCATGATATATCACCCTTACACAATGTTGTACTTAAGCAAGAGTCTCTTGCAGGAACAATTGCCAGATGTGATCGAGCATCAACAACTCTGTTGCAAAATTTTAACATTTTACTGTGAGAATCATATTTTCTTGTCAAAAACTTACTTTTTTTTTATATGGGAACCGATAACAGTACCTATATAAGGGAAGGCTTCTGTTACCACAAATTATGTCATAAATGAAGACTGTTTCCTTTTTGCTAGACACTTGAAATTGCTTATGATGTTGTTCACTACCCTGTTAGATTGTTCGGAATTTACGATGGTGAGTCAAAAAGCCAAAGGCACAGGTATACGGAGAAATAAAGTAAAAACACTTTAGAATAATGAATCAACCATTAAACACCAAAAATAGGTAAAATAAAGATAGATCTAAACACCCGTAAATCATTTTGCACAATGGTAAAGCAAACTTCCAAATCGCACCTGTCCGTGTAAGATCCCTCATAGACAAACCCTGTTGTGTAAGATCACTCACGAAAGCATCGTTAGAATTTGTACGGGAACCTTTGTCAGGGAAACACTTGATCGCTTTTCCATAGTCCCTGACCCTATAATAAATGAACAATCATAATCAAACGAACCACGCAAGTTTCACTAAGATACAATTTTCATAAAAAACTAATCTTAGTTAAAAGAGACCGTGAGCTTCAATTCTTCAACTGTTGAACCCCCATCTAAACCTCTAAAACCGACGGCTCCTATTCATTCACCATACCACCATCACTTGCAAATCCATATCAAGACTAACTCCCCGCTACACAATCGTTTAGTTCGAAAAGTAGCATCTCGTCTTCCTTTCGCCATAGAAACAGTATACTGTCTTCTCACTTGCACAACATCATTCCCAACTTCACTTCCTTTAGGGGTTCTCTGTTTCAATGTTAGGTTGGGAGTACTCAACTTTAACTTTCAAGAACATATATGAATATTTCAAACCATCATGCAAAATTGGTTTCATGCCAGTGCCATATCAAAATTAAAAATTACTCAAACCCATTATCAAATTCAAAAACTAACTATATATAATTTTACAAACACTAATAGTCTATCAAACAATGCTATTATCAAACAAAGTTATTAAAAACCCCGTAACGTATAACTTATTTGATAGCCAAATGAGTCACTGTAAAAGTTGCAGACCAGATTTAACAATTTACACAAATCTACTTATAAAGAATGGAGGTAAGATGAGAGTCATTGTTTCTATCTTTCAACATTTGGTAGTTTTATCATTCGTACACACTACACAGAAAAAAGAGGGCACCATTTGCTGTTTGGCACCATCTAACTTTGTTGATTTTCTCATAGCACTAACTCTGCGCAAGCAAAAAAGCAGGCCTACCACTACAGTGTACGTCCTAAGCCGACAATAGCAGTAGTTCAAAGTATGTATCCTTGCGCGGATACATAAATAAACCGATAAAAACAACATATCACAGTTTAAATGTGTGTAGCATCGCAAGCACAAAATTAAACCTGTTTATAACAGCAACGTTTGAGACTTACATTGAATAAGAGGAGTTATATACAAAAGCGAGAAAAACTCCAAAAAGCTTCCAAGCTCAGGGCATGAATTCCTCAACTCTCCATTTTCCATCAACATCCTTTGCTACCACCGGCACCGCTTCTGCTGACCTATTCTTCTGATGCAACTTACTCCATTACTTCACATAATCTACAAAACACCTAAAATTAATAAATAAAGCCGAAAAAACCCCCAAATTATAACAAAACCCTAATTTTTGATTAGATTTTATATAAATAATTTTATACCTTTCTTTTTGTTTCCACGCGTCTTGTAGATTTGATGAATTAGCAGAGATCTAGAAACAGTTTCCGTTCCTGCAAAAACCCCTAATTTCACAAGAAGGCTAAATTAAAAGTAAAGTCTCTATCAAAATCAAAAACCTAAAACGTATAACCAACCTCAAACATTGATGATAATCTTCTTTGCCATATTCATCTCTTTCATCTCCATCCTTCGATCATCACCACTGGATGTGGATTCGGTTAGATTGATTCAATCATCATCATGAGCAGAAGAAAATAGTGCGCGTAGGGTTTGTGGAATAGATTGATTCGATCATCATCATGAGCAGCAGAAAATAGTGCGCGTAGGGCTTGTGGAATGGTCTAGGTTCTGGGTTTACCATTGGCATAAATGGATCATAAGGGGAACTAATGGATAAGTCGTGTTGGATCAGTTTTGGCCCAAAAAAAATGGCGGGAAACCCAAACGCAAAACGGCGTCGCATGTATCTGAGTTTAATATATACTATAATTATAGGGAAAGGTATTTCCACGGTTGCTAGAATTTGTTCCAAAGGGTTGTGAAATTAATATGTGAACAAATGATCGAACATGGGTTATGAAAGGGTAAACAAGGTCGGGTGAAAAGAAAAAATGGTGTTGCAAGTCAACCACAAGGACTAGGGCTGAGCAAACTGATCGGATGGACCGGACCGACCGACAAAACCGACCGGACCGGACCGGACCGGCCACATTCGGTCCGGTCATCGGTCTAAGCTTTTTGGCTAATTCAGTCCTCGGTCCGGTCGGTCCGGTCCGGACCGACCAGAAACCCGAAAAAACTTGCCAAATCTTGCCTAATTGGACCGGACCGACCGGACCGAGACCGAGACCGAGACCGGACCGATCACATTCGGTCCGGTCTCGGTCTATGATTTTTCAGGTTCTCGGTCTTCGGTCCGGTCCGGTCCGGTTTTTAGACCGTGATCACCCTTAACAAGGACGAATTATGTAATTTACTCTAATTATTTTTTTATATTACAAATGGGCATAAAAATACTACAGTAGTACTACACTAACTTTACCATTTCACCTTTGTCTCTTCTTTTTCTCGTTTTTGGAATCTAAAGGTATGCACCGATTATTTTCGACAATCATAAGTTTGTAGTGTATTTTTATACTAACTATTGAAAAAATCAAAAAAACTAGTAAGATTTTGTGGTTTCATGCAAGTATTTCTTGATTGGATTGCTCTATAGATCTGTTGGAATCACCCCACAAAAAAAGCCTTAGTCTATATTAGTTTCCAAGATTAGTTTAACTGATCGAGGTTTGTGATTAATAACAAGTAATCGTTCAGTTATACTCTGTGGGTTCTTAAAGAGCTGGGTTAATTTGCCTCTAGCTATTAAGTTCTGGTCTATTGAGCTGCCTTGTTAGCTTAGTAAGTTCATAATTTCACTTAGTTGTCACAACCATAATTATCCTTTTTTATGTTTTTGTAGACAAAAATCATCTACGATTGAACAAGCAATTTTGTTTACAAACGCAAATAATAATTCTCGCCGACGAGTAATATTTGGTAAATTTAGCGTGTTTTGGTCGGTTAAGTTCCAGAATTCCACCCAACATTTGGAAAGAAAATATTGGTTCACTAACATAGTTTACTAGTATAAAATTAGCTGAAGGAGGGACTAATTATCTCCTAATTTGTAGTAGCAAATTTATAGGCTGCTTATAAAACTTTTTATACATAGACTTCTTATTTAAGGATTTCTCAACTCGCTTAGCTTCTTTTTTCCTTTTTAATTACTGGTCACATATTGGCTGTAAACTTGTCAAACTTTAGGCACTTGAAGATTAATATAAAGTGATTTCCCGCCAAAATTTATTGCAAATAAACTTGCTTTGGCTGAGTGTGATGAACAAATATGCTGATAATTATACTTTTTTGGCCACCAACAGGTACATTCAAGCTTTTATGATCTGCACATGGCTAATACAACTCCTCAAGTTTTCCAAGAGCTTCAAGTTGTACTTCAATCCGCTTTTTACGGGCTTCCAATTCCTTTTGTGCCTATTGGTTACCATTCCCGGTTTTTAAAATCACTGGACTATCAGTCCGTAGGTGTGAGTGTGGGTGATATCCAGGGGCTCCTTAAAATGATGGGCGACATGGTGCTGTGGTTTCAATCGCGAGGAAGCAAGGAGGAACGTGTGATGTCTACTAGTATCGTAGAAGGCAGACGACGTGTATACTTGAAGCCTGAGGTTAAAAAATTACTCAATAAGCATCCTGGTGGAATCAAGTTCAGCTCTTTTGAGGATTCTTACAAGAATCAGTTTAAGCAAGAATTTAGATATGATTACTATGCTTTGACCGATCTTGATCATCTTTGTCAAGTCTTGAAAGATATTCTGGTGGTGGAAGTAGCAAGTCCCTCAGGTGAGAAGGTGATAAAGGCGGCGGGGGTCAAGAAGATCTACAACTTAAGAAAAAGGAAGAGGGATGAATATATGAAAAGCTAGAGGGTTGCCGGCCGGGACATATGGAAGAAGATGATGATATTTTACTTTCTCGATCTTTGGGTAAAAGTATTTTCGTTGCATTGTTTCAGGACCATTCATCTGGTTGTCAATGGCTCAGGTTGTTGTATATACATATTGGATATAGTTATCATCTCCTGATTGACGTAAGAGTGAACCTGGACTTACCTTCTGAAACTGATTTTGCGGATGCTAAGATTGATACCACTTTTGAGGAAGACAAAGGAATTTACATGGTGGACATTACGGGCTTTACAATCCAGCTACCAATTTGAGTTTCTGAAACTGCATAGCTTTTTTATGCTTTATCGAGATCTTGCTTATATAGTTTAGGAACCGTTGCTAAGTCATTTTGTTGGATATATATTGATCGACCGCATCTCCTTGGTGCAAGTAGTATATCACATCTGTTTCTAGAAAGACTAATCCGCAGATTTTAACAATGTTACTTGCATTTTTAAGGTCCTATATATTAATTGTGGTTTGCTTTAAGATTGTTTTTAGTGTCATTTCATCGATTGCAACTCTAAATTGAATATATGATCTTCTGATTTTTATACGAGGCCTTGGACTTATGTACTTTCCTCTGTTACCGCTGGTATGTATGATTTTGGCTTTAGGTTTATCTGTTTGCTGCATAGATGAAGAAGAGATAGTAGAACTTGATATTAGCTTGTACTGACTTTTGTTAGGCAGAACATAACTTGCCTTGAGGAATGAATGAGCATCACATTAACGACTCTTTGATTCCACCCTATTACAATCCTACAAACCTCTTATGCTACCTGATACATTTGAGATACAATCCCAGTTGCCAAAAATATTCTCAGGGACTGCATGGACAAAGATTGAAATCCTCCTTTTTTTGTTGGTTTTTTCACCTCCTTTTGTGATCAAGGGGGTGTTTGTTTCGGCTTATGGCTTATTTGGTTTTGGGCTTATGTTTCATAAGCTTAATTTTTGTGGCTTATTTTAAACTACTCGGCTTATACAAGTTTATTATGACATAATAAACTTATATAAGCTATAAAGTTTCAAAATAAGCCACAAAAGATGAGCTTATGAAACATAAGCCCAAAACCAAATAAGTCATTAGCCGTCTATATAAGCCGAAACAAACACCCCGTAAACTTGCTCATCCCTATAATATTCCAAGCTGTCATTTCGAAATCAATTATTCTATATGATGACGTATAGTAGGTGCCATATCAAAATTAAAAATTACTCAAACCCATTATCAAATTCAAAAACTAACTATATTTAATTTTACAAACACTAATAGTCTATCAAACAATGCTATTATCAAACAAAGTTATTAAAAAACCCCGTAACGTATAACTTATTGATAGCCAAATGAGTCACTGTAAAAGTTGCACACCAGATTTAACAATTTACACAAATCTACTTATAAAGAATGGAGGTAAGATGAGAGTCATTGTTTTTATCTTTCAATATTTGGTAGTTTTATCATTCGTACACACTACACAGAAAAAAGAGGGCACCATTTGCTGTTTGGCACCATCTAACTTTGTTGATTTTCTCATAGCACTAACTCTGCGCAAGCAAAAAAGCAGGCCTACCACTACAGTGTACGTCCTAAGCCGACAATAGCAGTAGTTCAAAGTATGTATCCTTGCGCGGATACATAAATAAACCGATAAAAACAACATATCACAGTTTAAATGTGTGTAGTATATATGTGTTTACTGTGTAAATGTAGAAGTAAACCGATAATGATATCATTTCAGCATCGCAAGCACAAAATTAAACCTGTTTATAACAGCAACGTTTGAAACTTACATTGAATAAGAGGAGTTATATACAAAAGCGAGAAAAACTCCAAAAAGCTTCCAAGCTCAGGGCATGAATTCCTCAACTCTCCATTTTCCATCAACATCCTTTGCTACCACCGGCACCGCTTCTGCTGACCTATTCTTCTGATGCAACTTACTCCATTACTTCACATAATCTACAAAACACCTAAAATTAATAAATAAAGCCGAAACTTGCAAAACCCCCAAATTATAACAAAACCCTAATTTTTGATTAGATTTTATATAAATAATTTTATACCTTACTTTTTGTTTCCATGCGTCTTGTAGATTTGATGAATTAGCAGAGATCTAGAAACAGTTGCCGTTCCTGCAAAAACCCCTAATTTCACAAGAAGGCTAAATTAAAAGTAAAGTCTCTATCAAAATCAAAAAACCTAAAACGTATAACCAACCTCAAACATTGATGATAATCTTCTTTGCCATATTCATCTCTTTCATCTCCATCCTTCGATCATCACCACTGGATGTGGATTCGGTTAGATTGATTCAATCATCATCATGAGCAGCAGAAAATAGTGCGCGTAGGGTTTGTGGATAGGTTCTGGGTTTACCATTGGCATAAATGGGATCATAAGGGGAACTAATGGATAAGTCGTGTTGGATCAGTTTTGGCCTCAAAAAAATGGCGGGAAACCCAAACGCAAAACGGCGTCGCATGTATCTGAGTTTAATATATACTATAATTATAGGGAAAGGTATTTCCACGGTTGCTAGAATTTGTTCCAAAGGGTTGTGAAATTAATATGTGAACAAATGATCGAACATGGGTTATGAAAGGGTAAACAAGGTCGGGTGAAAAGAAAAAATGGTGTTGCAAGTCAACCACAAGGACTAGGGCTGAGCAAACTGATCGGATGGACCGGACCGACCGACAAAACCGACCGGACCGGACCGGACCGGACCGACCACATTCGTTCCGGTCCTCGGTCTAAGATTTTTGGCTAATTCAGTCCTCGGTCCGGTCAGTCCGGTCCGGACCGAACAGAAACCCGAAAAAACTTGCCAAATCTTGCCTATTTGGACCGGACCGACCGAAGACCGACCGGAATGGACCGGACCGAGACCGGACCGACCACATTCGGTCCGGTCTCGGTCTATGGTTTTTTAGGTTCTCGGTCTTCGGTCCGGTCCGGTCCGGTTTTTGGACCGTGATCACCACGAATTATGTAATTTACTCTAATTATTTTTTTATATTACAAATGGGCATAAAAATACTACAGTAGTACTACACTAACTTTACCATTTCACCAACATCTGCCGCCGACAGACTCAAGTTTTACCTACTACCAGTCATACTTTTGTTTCTTCTTTTTCTCGTTTTTGGAATCTAAAGGTATGCACCGATTATTTTCGACAATCATAAGTTTGTAGTGTATTTTTATACTAACTATTGAAAAAATCAAAAAAAACTAGTAAGATTTTGTGGTTTCATGCAAGTATTTCTTGATTGGATTGCTCTATAGATCTGTTGGAATCACCCCACAAAAAAAGCCTTAGTCTATATTAGTTTCCAAGATTAGTTAGGATATAATTTAAGTTTCCTTATGTATTAGCTTTGTTTAGAATGTTATAGCTTGAGTCGGTTGTGGGTTGCAGGTCGGTTAGGATCCCCCCTCATCTCTATAAATAATAGAGATGAGGGGTGAAGGTCTCAAACACACGCATCTTCTTATTCTTTCCTTTGTAACTGATCGAGGTTTGTGATTAATAACAAGTAATCGTTCAGTTATACTTTGTGGGTTCTTAAAGAGCTGGGTTAATTTGCCTCTAGCTATTAAGTTCTGGTCTATTGAGCTGCCTTGTTAGCTTAGTAAGTTCATAATTTCACTTAGTTGTCACAACCATAATTATCCTTTTTTATGTTTTTGTAGACAAAAATCATCTACGATTGAACAAGCAATTTTGTTTACAAACGCAAATAATAATTCTCGCCGACGAGTAATATTTGGTAAATTTAACGTGTATTGGTTCACTAACATAGTTTACTAGTATAAAATTAGCTGAAGGAGGGACTAATTATCTCCTAATTTGTAGCAAATTTATAGGCTGCTTATAAAACTTTTTATACATAGACTTCTTATTTAAGGATTTCTCAACTCGCTTAGCTTCTTTTTTCCTTTTTAATTACTGGTCGCATATTGGCTGTAAACTTGTCAAACTTTAGGCACTTGAAGATTAATATAAAGTGATTTCCCGCCAAAATTTATTGCAAATAAACTTGCTTTGGCTGAGTGTGATGAACAAATATGCTGATAATTATACTTTTTTGGCCACCAACAGGTACATTCAAGCTTTTATGATCTACACATGGCTAATACAACTCCTCAAGTTTTCCAAGAGCTTCAAGTTGTACTTCAATCCGCTTTTTACGGGCTTCCAATTCCTTTTGTGCCTATTGGTTACCATTCCCGGTTTTTAAAATCACTGGACTATCAGTCCGTAGGTGTGAGTGTGGGTGATATCCAGGGGCTCCTTAAAATGATGGGCGACATGGTGCTGTGATTTCAATCGCGAGGAAGCAAGGAGGAGAGTGTGATGTCTACTAGTATCGTAGAAGGCAGACGACGTGTATACTTGAAGCCTGAGGTTAAAAAATTACTCAATAAGCATCCTGGTGGAATCAAGTTCAGCTCTTTTGAGGATTCTTACAAGAATCAGTTTAAGCAAGAATTTAGATATGATTACTATGCTTTGACCGATCTTGATCATCTTTGTCAATGAGCATCCTGGACTTACCTTCTGAAACTGATTTTGCGGATGCTAAGATTGATACCACTTTTGAGGAAGACAAAGGAATTTACATGGTGGACATTACGGGCTTTACAATCCAGCTACCAATTTGAGTTTCTGAAACTGCATAGCTTTTTTATGCTTTATCGAGATCTTGCTTATATAGTTTAGGAACCGTTGCTAAGTCATTTTGTTGGATATATATTGATCGACCGCATCTCCTTTGTGCAAGTAGTATATCACATCTGTTTCTAGAAAGACTAATCCGCAGATTTTAACAATGTTACTTGCATTTTTAAGGTCCTATATATTAATTGTGGTTTGCTTTAAGATTGTTTTTAGTGTCATTTCATCGATTGCAACTCTAAATTGAATATATGATCTTCTGATTTTTATACGAGGCCTTGGACTTATGTACTTTCCTCTGTTACCGCTGGTATGTATGATTTTGGCTTTGGGTTTATCTGTTTGCTGCATAGATGAAAGAAGAGATAGTAGAACTTGATATTAGCTTGTACTGACTTTTGTTAGGCAGAACATAACTTGCCTTGAGGAATGAATGAGCATCACATTAACCACTCTTTGATTCCACCCTATTACAATCCTACAAACCTCTTATGCTACCTGATACATTTGAGATACAATCCCAGTTGCCAAAAATATTCTCAGGGACTGCATGGACAAAGATTCAAATCCTCCTTTTTTTGTTGGTTTTTTCACCTCCTTTTGTGATCAAGGGGGCGTTTGTTTCGGCTTATGGCTTATTTGGTTTTGGGCTTATGTTTCATAAGCTTAATTTTTGTGGCTTATTTTAAACTATTCGGCTTATACAAGTTTATTATGACATAATAAACTTATATAAGCTATAAAGTTTCAAAATAAGCCACAAAAGATGAGCTTATGAAACATAAGCCCAAAACCAAATAAGTCATTAGCCGTCTATATAAGCCGAAACAAACACCCCGTAAACTTGCTCATCCCTATAATATTCCAAGCTGTCATTTCGAAATCAATTATTCTATATATCCATTAGAATTAAGATAGACCCTCCACCATTTTTTTGTTGTTCAGAAACATCCTCTTCAACGTCTTTTTGTTTAGACAATTCATAAATACTTTTCTTTGAACCAAATGGACGCCACATTCGATTGAATTGATCCATATCGACATATAAAAGTCAAAAAATACATCACATTTCCACATGGACCACAGTACCACGCACACCTAACATGACATTGTTAATCAACTTTCGGCTAGATCATATACATATGCAATCAAATCATACCATAATAAATAAACTCGAATAAGATAAGCTAACTAAAATAATTTACCCGTGAGCCTGTCACGATCCCGATGTCGTAAATTTGGGTAAAATCTGGCCTAAAGAGCCCGAAGTTATTATCATCTAGTAAAAGTCCTTTGAGAATCTCACTGAACAGCGAAAATATGTATCACTCAAACTTTCTTCCATGCATCAAAGGCACACCTGAACTAACCTTATTTCCAAAAGGCGTTTAGGTCTTGGATCCTTATTTCCAAAAGGCATTTAGATCTTGGCTACCCTCTTACACCGGACCTTGGAACTCTATCCGGGATTGTGTGAAGTCTTGGTCTAACACTCTTGGATCCTCATTTCATGAACGTTTAGAGTCTTGGAATCATCCGTTGTAACGGCCATTGGATCCTTTATTCCTAAGGTATATGGTCTTGGAATTTCCCCATGAAGGTCCGTTAGTAAGCCAAAAAAAAAGAGAGTATGTTTATGAATAAATGTTCGAAACTTGCTTGTTGTAAAATTTAAATCAACCTTTCAACTAGTATTTGTCAAAGTCTTACAAAATTTGACGGAAATTTGGAAATTTCTGACTTCAAAGACCCCGTGAGCTCCAATAGTACTCGAGGGTGAAAACCTAGCCTCCTAAGTTTACTAAGGATAAGCTGAGAAGAAAGTCGCTACATGGAGTGACCTCATCTTTGAATCTCTAATTTCCAAATTGCCGTCGGTTGTTATCGATTAGCTTAAATACATAACAACCATAATAAATGTTGATTTTCTCCCTTAAATACATAGCAACCCTTTCTTCAAAATGAGGAAAGCACGTCGCCAAAAAGACAACTGTTCCTGTCAACGGGTGATTAATTTCTCCCGGGCAAGGATTACTTTATATCCATGTTTCATCGACTTGATGTACGTTTCAGTGCATCATTTCTTGTATAAGAAGAGAAGTCTTCTTTACATCACAAATACTTTCCCATCTATGATTCTTCTGGAAAGTATTTGTGCTAAACTTGGTGGTACCATGACTTTTGAAAATCAATCAGACTTGAAATTTTGTATAAATTTTGCCACTCAATCGATGCTAAATGATTAAACTTTTCAGTAAAATGATAAATAGTAAATTAGTAATCGATTGAGGAGGAGAATGATTTCAAAACTCTATATCATCAAAACTTGTTTCTTTATTCATCATCATGCAGTGGATTTAATGTGATTGGTATGTGTCAGAATATGAATTTTTCATGAGTTTCTCGTTAATCTCTAAATCATTCAAAAACTCATCATTTCTGACACATATCATGCTCCCTCAAGGATTGAGGAGGAGCAATGTATCGTCTCGTAATCAGTTTATCTTCAATCTGACCACATTTTTCTCCCAAAATCTTTGAACTTATTTAAATCACTCGGGATCACAAATCTCAAAGGGTTTGAAATTTTTGATCGAGGGAGAAAATATGATTTAAATATGGAATCTGATTAAAATTGTGATGTTTTGGACTTAAATGTAAGCTCTCCCATATGTGCTAAACTCTTTTGTATATCAATGCACATATTGAGGGGGAGCAAATGGTTTGTGGTGACAAAAAGGATATGGCATCTCATGTGAGTGCATCTCAGGCTTAACCGATGAATTGGCGAAACATATATTGTCATGAATCGAAAGGACTAGTCCTGGACGGGTAATAATTTCAAGCTGGTCTAACCAGTGATGTAAGCGTGTCTCGAAGAGGACTAATCTGAGTAGAGTGTATCATTTCGAGAAACTCTTAGTGGTCTTGACCGGGCCGGGTAATAATTTCAAGCTATTCTAACTAGTGATGTAAACGTGTCTCGAATCGGTCATGGTCACTAAGATTGAATCAATTCAAAAAGTGCGGACTCTACCCAACATGTGCAAATTTTAAAATCATAACATATGAGCACATGTTAAGGGGGAGCATTTGAAAATGATAAAACTCTCAATGTGTTAACAAAATGTGTTTATTAATCATAAATACGTTGAGAGAATTTTCAATGATTTGGTGAATGGCACCATAGGATAGTCATGAAGCTATAAGGTGGCTAAGGTTAGGAAAACCGTCCTATGATCCGCTAGAGCTGGAGGGATCTACCCAAGGACAATACCGAATAGCTAGTATTAGAAAGTCCTTAGGTGTGATTATGAAAAAAGGAGTAATGTGAGAAAGGAGAAAGAAGTGGTTGAAGAATTAAAAAGAAATGAAATGAGAAAGGGTGATAAGAAATAGCCCTCCAAAGTATTGAAGACTAAGACGTCATGGACCCAGTGACGCACTGCACTAAACCTTCAAACCACTCAAGTTCTCTTAAAAGAACTTGTTTCATTCTCACGAGGAACCCTGCATAATCTATCAACCGATCATTACGAGCCATGTTGATATTGAAACAGGAGACACTGCTCCAGTCTCCGACTACCAAATATTGCACTTATCGAGTCTAGAGCCTCGAGATACATCATAAGATCTCAATAGGAACACTTGATACCTTTTCACTGGTGGTTCATAATCAAGGACACCAGCTGCACATTTGAGAGTCCTACGTAGATCTTAGCAATCTACCAAAACATTCATGAGATAAATTACTAATGTAATTATCAATGATTGAATGGAAATTCCTGCCAGGGTCAACATCAATCAGCCCTGAAAGCAGGCCACTTCGGTAATCTCTAGTAGATTACGCTTAGTGGGAGCAGCAATTTTATACGATCTACAGTCGTGGAGTGATCTCCAGCGACTCACCTGAAACGTTGATGTACTACGGTAGATCTTGTAAGCTATTTTGAGGGTATCCGATTCAGGAACGGCCATGGCAAGGATTAGAGAAAGTTTTCACACTATGCTGATTACGATCTCGAAGAACCTATAAGTGCCAGATGTTTTGTTGTTAACTGTTTACTTGCAGGAATATCTGGCGGTTGTTGTTGATTGCTGAAAAGATGCTGATCCATCACCCCGTGCTCACACTTAATCATCCATGTCAAAGAGATTATGAGAACTCAAAGGCCTTCAACCAAAGCTTCTGCTACTCTAATGCTGAAAACATGATTCAAGAAAAGTGTGAGCACGCCGGTTCAACAATCACAACCTCACATGGAGACGATAATGCTAAAGATGGCTTGAAGATTTAAGTTGGATGATGATCTCAATGAATTCTCGAAGATCATCCAAGATATACAACAAGTCATAGAAAGTCCACTGCTTGAAGCACAAAGATCCATGAATATAAAGAATCGAAGACTACAAGCTACAAAGTTAACTTCATGAATTTGAATGCTAGAATTCATTTTGTAAATTCCGGGGTGACCTCCCTTAGGGGGAGATTGCTAGGAATATAAATATTCGTAAAGAAGACTTAGTCACCCCGAGTATCCATTAGCATTAAGTTAGCTCGTAGTCATTAATATATTAGTTAGTACATAGTTAGTATTTGTGGAGTCGGGTCGGGTCTTTACCCACTGTCAGCTCGATCCACAACCCGACTAGGGGGCGTTTATTATGTTTAGTATAAATACCCCTCTCCACATGTGGAGAGGGTTGGACCTTTCATTTGCAATCTAACCTTTCACTAGTTTTCTCTCAAAGGTTCCCAACTCTTCCACTTCTCTCTCTAACTTCTCTCTAGAATTCTTACTTACATTTTATCCATATTCACAAGAACCTTACATGTTACTAATATGTATAGTAGCACTTTTTTCTTCGGGTTCCTTCAAATTACACCTAAATTGCAACCTCAATAACTTTTACTCGTGTACTCCACTTAGATTCTCCTCCCTTGAATACAAGTTTTATTGATTACATTTTTTTTTGACTTTTTTTTGTTAATAACATTAACACATATATTCTTATAAATATATATTTATTTTGATGGATGAAACTTAATTGAGTTTGATGAAATTAAATCCAATTTTGACTTTCAGTTAATTAAGATAAATGCTCAATTTTGCCACGTAATCAGAATGGTGCTATCCCATTGATTTCGACATTCATATTCAATTTTTAATAAATCTCTTATTATAAGAGATGCAAGGCCTTAACGTGTACATATATAAAATTAACAAAATTACTTCTTATTTATCTACTCATTGTACTGATCACCAAAGTTTTATTATTTTTATGCTTCTTTAGTCATTAAATAATGCATTCGCATAAGGGGAAATTGTTTTAGGAAACCAGATTTTTGATATATAGGATAGGACTAGAACCAATCAATATATATTCGTTTATTAATGTGATCGACTTACCTTTTTAAAAATAACAAGGGTAAACACAATAAAATAACAACCTACTTTCTCAAATTTGGTGAGTTGAAACACGTACTTTTTTTTATTACCTTACTAACCAGCGTACTTTCAAATTTTTTTCTGACTTCACCAATAAAACCATTTTATGTTAAAATAATAGCTGAAATGACGATAATACCCTTGTCTTCTTCAACATAATCACACCTTTTTTTAACCTTTCTTTTTTTGCTTCACAAATTTAGATCTTCTGTTTTTTTTAGTTACAACTGTATCAAAACCCATTTGACCACTAGAAACATTTTTTGAATTCTTTTTCCTTTTTACTAATAACACAAAATTAATCATTAACCCGCCGCCGCTCCTGGTTCACCGCCACCACCATGATATTAATCGTTAAGTTTTTTAACCCTTAATAAGGTAAACATTCTCCACAAACAAGCTATTTTTCCATCACAGCCACCACCGAATCACCATCACCAACCACCACCACCATTAAATGGGTTTTTGGATTTTTAGGTTTTGAAATGGGTTTCAGATATGCCATTCCACTTGTTATTTTGTTGTGAGGTTCCTTTGTCATGGTATGTTGGCTTTCAAAGTAACAAGGTTATGGATGTTGAAAGAGGAAAGGTGGTTCATGAGGAGGTGGTGAGAAATGGGTTTGGTTCGGATGGGTTTGTTTAAGTTGCTTTGGCTGATATGTATGTTAAATGCAGTTGTTTAGAAATTGATGTATAAGTTTTTGAGGATATTGAGTTCAAGAGTTTGGTTTCGTGGAACTCATGATTGCAGGATATAGTTTGAGAGGTGATAGCAAACCCTGCATTCATCTTTTATCGAGGATGAATAGAGATGGAATTAGACAGATTCCACAAGCTTAAGCAGTTCATTGATGGCGTGTTATAAGTTAGCTACCTTGAAACATGGAAAGTTTATTCATAGGTACATAATAAAAAACAACCTGCTTTGTTGAAGAAGACAGAGTTATTATAGTCATTTCAGTTATTACTTTAATATAAAACAGTTATAGTGGTGAAGTCAAAACAAAATTTGAAAGTACGTTGGTATGTAAGGTAATAAAAAAAGTATGTGTTTCAACTCGGCAAATTTGAGAAAGTAGGTTGTTATTTTATGGTGTTTACCCAAATAACAATCCTAAACCCTGTGTGATTGCTTTTATTTAAGCAACATGACACATTATTTATGCAAAAACACAAACAAACATTGGTAGGTTCGAGCTCTTCGCACCATTAAGATATGCGGTATAAATTCCTACGATGCTGGGTTATAGCTTTTGTGTTTATTATGTTAGAGAATAATAAAGGTATTTACCATTATCTTACATGGTATCAGAGCCAGGTTATTCATCCCTATTTATAGATTACAAGACATAAAGAAACCCTAATGGACCCAACCCACAAGTCGGGTTTGGCCCAACTTATTCTCTAACATATTATTGATTAATGATATTGTATATATACTTTCAAGGTACTTTTGGGTCTTTAATAGAGATTAGAGAGAGTGTTATATATTACATTACATAAAACATTCATAAACTACGTACGATGTGGTCGGGGATGCTTCCCGAATTACTTAATATGATTGCACGTAGATGTATCGTATTTTACAAAGATTATTTCTCGTTCACCGGTGTGTGCAAGTCATGGCATTAAGCGGCCCCACGGGGTGACTACTCGAATGGACCTCCCTCACGGTTCCCATCCCCGATTCTTGCAGAGAAATAAGTTTTATATTTTAACTTGTATTGGTT